>JAODUK010075915.1:0-15944 GCA_027564635.1 Typhlichthys eigenmanni | reverse complement strand
CCAGTCAGAGCTTGCTGATGTTGCTCGGGAAAGGGAAGTTTGAGGTCCCTTGCTGAAGCGGCTGCCCCCGCGACCCGACTCCGGATAAGCGGGAGAAGATGGATGGATGGACACTGCAGCTTCCGGGAAGGGGGGGGGGGTAAGTATTAACTGGGGGTTCTGGGGGTTTGTCCCCCAGGACATTTTGAGAGTCTAACACGTACTTTCTTGCATTTGGTGAATTTCTATGGACCTATCTACACCCAGGTCCAGGGGTGTGATCGGCCGTCCACTCGCTGGTGTTTTGTGTTGTGTTAATCATCCTGTGTGCTTATATTGAGTTGCTGTTCTTTTCCCCCTTGCGTGTATTTTTTGAGTTTTCATATAAAACTCCTGTTTACGTGTCTACTCCCATTGTGGGGGTCTGTGTAAACGTTACAGTACCAATTTGTGCTTTTTTTGCATGAAAAATAAGTCAACACTAGAGCTGAAGTCTCTGCACCATCTGATGTGCACAGCGATGCGCAGCATATGGAAACGGCCTGTGAACGTTTATGGCTTATATTTGTTCTAAGCCGTTTTCATTAATTAAATAAATAAATAACATTTAAAACATTAGACTGACCCCTGTTCCTACAATATAAGATAAAAGCTGCATCTCTGTGCATTGTTTATCATTTCTATGGCAACTAGTGTTATTTCCTCCTGGCTCAACATCATAGCGAAAACAACGTTTCTCTTTTCTTTTAATCACTATCCAACAAGCTGTTAAATATAATTTTGTACCAAATGAGTAAGCAGCACTATCTGGAGCTATGTGCCATCTTATAATGCATGGTGATGTGCAGCATATGGACACCGCCTGGGAAAGTTGTAAAAATAATATCGGGCTGTATCGGGTTTGGGATTCAGAAAGTCATACATGTGCGTGTTCGATTCAGGCTTGGTCCATGTCGGGTTAAACTTTTCAGGCCTGATTAAAGCTTTAGCCTACAGCACTTTTCAAAACACAGACAGACCACAGTCCAAGCAAAAAAGTACAATAAATATTTGTACCTACTTTATAAGCCAACAATCAAGTCGATCTACATTTTTAAATACAACTTTTAGAGTAATATAATGTATACTACATCTGACAAATAAATAATCCCATCAGATAAATACATATTTCATATTTCGATTTCCATTCAAAGTCCCATTATCCCAGGTGATGCACAGCATACCTTGCATCCCTTGGTTGCACGCCAATGCTATATGCCCACCGATGATAACTCCTTCTTAATTGAGTGCCATTTTCTGCTCCTTATAAATTAGGTGGAAACAGTCGATGAGGCCCTTTACCTAATGGCAGTATTACAAAGAGCATTGAATTTGAACCAATGTCACAGGCGCCAAAGTAAGGTAGTATATGTGAATGCGATATTATGCACCACATTCCACCAACTGGACTTCCTTAATGATGAGGCAATCATCAAAAGTTATCGCCTCAGTCGGGAGAAGATTCAGAGCTCATTGCATTGGTTCACCCACACCTGGTGAGGGCTACAAGGTGGAATTTTGTCCTGTTTTTACTTATACCAATTACAAGGCCATCAACCAATGAGCCAGCATATTTTTGCAGAAAAGGCTACCCAGCAATTAATGTCCAGGTAGTCTGCGACCACCGTGGCATGTATACAGACATTGTGGCCATGGAGCACACACGATTCCTACATCTTGACCAACTCTGCTCTCTGCCAGGTGTCAGAAGGTGGTGGCTTTAGGGACTGCTGGGTCCTGGGAGACAGTAGCTACCTTTTGCGCCCCTACTTGATCACCCCTATCCAGCAGGCCATCACTGACGCAGAGATGGCCTTCAATGCCGGGACACGTGGTGTTGTGCAGAGGGCCATAGGACTGTGGAAGCAGCATTTCTGCTGTGTTAGCAAGTCAGCTGGTGGCCTGCAGATACACTATATTGCCAAAAGTTTTTGGACGCATTTCTTTATATGAACATGAAGGTAAATGACATCCCATTCTTTATTGGTAAGGTTTTATATGGAGTTGGCCCACCCTTTGCAGCTATAACAGCTTCAATTCTTCTGGAAAGGCTGTCCACAAGGTTTAGGAGTATGTTTATGGGAATTTTTTCCCATTCTTCTCGAAGCACATTTGTGAGGTCAGGCACAGGTGTTGACGAGAAGGGTCTCCGCTCCAATTCATCCCAAAGGTGTTCTATCGAGTTGAGGTCAGGACTCTGTGCAGGCCAATTAAGTTCCTCCACTCCAAACTTGCTCATCCATGTCTTTATATACCTTGCTTTGTGAACTGGTGCGCAGTCATGTTGGAACAGGAAGGGGCCATCCCCAAACAGTTTCCACAGTTGTCAGCATCAGCGAGATGCACCGTGCCCGAAAAAGGGAAGGAGACACCCTAAAGAGAGTTTTGAATGTTAAACTGACACAATCAGACTGGACTAAGAAGTGCACTTGTACATTTGAGACTTTAAAGCATGACCTACTTACGAGCGTAACATTGGCTCACGCTGATTTTGATGACCACTTCATATTGGCTGTTGATGCGTCTTTTGATGGTTTGGGAGCTGTACTCTCACAGATTCCTAAAGGCAGTGACATAGCAAGGCCGGTAGCAGAGACACAAGAGACCTAACAAACGTGAACGTATGAAGGAACATGAACAAAAAGTTGTATCAGTTCATTATAACAGATTGCCTGAAACGTCAAGTGCTTCAGGGCATACACTATGTCAACAAGGACACAAGGTCACCAAGGACGTTCACGGACTCTGTCATTGGCCAGACACAGATTTTTTTGGACAGGCATGGCTCTTGATATTGTGCATCACGTCAGAAACTGCCAGCATTGTATTGTGGGTAAGACACCAGATCCCCGCGCTCGTGCTCCTTTGGAGAATATTCACACCACAGAGCCCATGGAACTGATTTCCATTGATTTCTGGATTGCAGAGCAGGGAGACAAGTCAGATGTTCTTGTAGGAACAGACCATTTCACTAAAATGGCTTTTGCTTTTCCTTGTAAGAATCAGTCAACAAAACAAGTAGCTCATCGATTGTGGAATTATGTTTCTGTATATATGGCTTTCCTAAGCGTGTGCACTCTGATCAGGGGGCTAGTTTTGAGGGTAAGCTCATCAAGGAACTGTTGGATTTGGCTGGGATAAGGAAATCGCACACCACCCCCATCACCCGATGGATAACGGAATCACAGAGCGTTTCAACAGAACTTTGGAGAGCATGATAAGAGCATTACCCCCTAAGTCCAAGGCAACGTGGCCATGGTCACTACGAGTGCTGACTTTTTGTTAAAACTGCACTGTCCATGAAACTATTGGCTTTGCGCCTTTTTACCTTATGTTCGGTAGGATTCCCAGGCTCCCAATCGATGTCATGTTCCAACATGCTCTTAAAGATGATTGTGTTGTGACCCATTCAGAGTTTGTCCCATCTTAAAAGAGACTTAGGTGAAGCGACGACGGTTGCTCAGAGGCTCAGTTCATCAGAGCAGGCTCGTCACGCAAAGATTTATGACCGCAAGGTTAAAGATTCACCATTGGTTGTTGGAGACAGGGTTTTGCTAGCGAACAGCGGTGAAAGATGGAAACGGAAAGTCACGGATAAATGGGAGTCAATTCCCTATGAGGTGTTGTCTGTTAGATAGGCAATCAATGTCTATCGTGTAAAGGACACTGTTACTGGCAAAAAAAAACAATTCACAGGAACCTACTCCTTCCCGTCAGTTTTCTGCAGAGTGATGATGAGGTTGACCTGTCATCTGATTCACTATCTGTTGGTGTTGGAAGTGACTGTGGTGTTGCTCTGCCTCATGACCTGCTTGACAGTGAGGAGAAGACATTACAGTTGATTTTACATTCTGGGAAGAATGCATGGTTGAAGACTTACCCGGTCCATCTGACGCAGTAGAGAAGACTCCTCGTTTAGATGATGTCCATGATGGTGATGACGGTTTGTTCGATGCAGTGGTGGATAACCCTCATATGGAAGATGACCTTGTTGACGACAGTCATGTCTCTGCTCTACAGTGATATGAGCCAATCATCATTCCTGGATGATCAACCTGCCCAGAGTCAATCCATACAGCTTCCCACAAACTCGACAGATGATGGACATTCACATGTTACCAGCAGTGTTGCCAACTTAGCGACTTTGCCGCTATATTTAGCGAGTTTTCAGACCCCTCTAGCGACTTTTTTTCAAAAAAGCGACTAGCGACAAATCTAGCGACTTTTTCTGGTGTTACTGGAGACTTTTGGAGACTCTGACGTGAAAGTACGTATCATTCTTACTCTTGTCCTCCAGCAGCAGGTGCTGCCGTGGGCCCCTCCCCCGTCCCAACGCACTCACAGGCGGCCCAGTTCTCGCTCAGCAGTCCCTCTCAGCGCTGCAGTCAGAGCCAGGAATGTTCACCCTCCGCGTCCAGACTGAAAATGAACCGCACATGCACCGGACCGGGATTGATGCCGCTGGCTGATCCCGCCGCCCTTCAAAATGTTCATGTTACTGCGTTTACTTGTAGGCTCCTTAGTGGACCATATGGTTAAAAAAAAAGTAGTGTCTCCATAGTGTCTCTTTATGGTTAAAGGAGGAGGGTTGGAATTGTAATATAAAAAAACAAACATTAATCGACAGAAGAAAGTAGTTCTATATATTTTAGGTGTTTTTACTCACTTTTTGTCTCTCTCACAACGTTATTCCTCTCCCACAGCGTCATTCACAATGAAATGCACATCACATGCCAAATTATGCTAATTAGGCGATGACATCATTTAGCGACTTCTAGCGACTTTTAGCACAGCCATTAGCTACTTTCCTTACTGAGAAGTTGGCAACACTGGCTACCAGTATTGTCGACATGGGTTTAGTTGAGCCAGTACTTTGCTCTCAGCCAATGACATGACTATGACTAGGCTTGGTAGGTTCATTAAGCCTCCTGAAAGGTTTATATGTGAGATGAATGACCACGTTGTGGAGAATTCATGAGAGTGGGCTCTTTTGTTACTTTTGTGAGAAATGCTTTTGCGCTGTAGTTTGTATCTTTAATGTACATCTGAATGTCCCCTTTGCTGAGTGGACAGTTTAAAAAGTTTTTTTTGGAGTTTAGTCGTGTATATTAAGAGAGGTGTTGACGGCATCTGTTGAGTCTATGTTAAGGTTTAGATTTTGGTACCAGCCTACCCTTGCGTACCTCTTGAAGGAGGGTTTTGTCAATGACTGTTTCACAGTTGTGCTCAATGTTGTCCACTCGGGATTTTCATAAAGTGAGTTTTTTTGTTTTAGTTTTTTTTCCCTATTTTTGGATGCGCTTCCCCTGATTTAGCAGAATTTTAGGGGGGTGTATGTAACTGGTTGTAAATATGTTATATTAAAATCCTTGCATAAATGGGGACAGCGCTGGCTGGTGGTGTTGCGGTCACATTGCGGTATACTGCCGAAAGTAGTGAATTATGGGTAATCCACAGTAGAGATCCCGATAGCTGCTGTGGTAAGTCGCGTGTCGATCGGTGCGGAGATACTTTCAGCCAAAATGTTATTAGTCTATCATAAAATGTTTTATTACGTGATAAGGCTGGTCTCCATGTATGTAGGTATACTGTTCAGGCTATATATATACTGTATATAGTTTGTTTTATTTTCATAATAGTGGAAATATAAATATTACTTTTCTTTCTATTCCATTTGACTGTTTTCATATACTGTATTGTTTTTTTCTATAAATACAGACGACATGTTGCTTAGAAGCTGAATAGCCTACTGTACCTTTATATTTTACTGTAAAAATTAAAATTTATTGTGAGATGTTGTAATGGTTTTGTTGAAATAGCAATTCCACTATACGATCACACAGTTGTAAGCAGAACTAATAATAAACAGTAGAGATCCCGATAGCTGCTGTGGGCTGTTTCTCTTCTCAACACACCCACCCTGATAAGGCTCGTCTCCATGTATGCAGGTAGAACGCCATTCACGTTCACAAAGAGTCCATGAAAGGGAGAGGACTGTCACTAGGCGAAGGGCCTGCACCTGACACGGCAAGTATGTTCAGGCCTTCCCTCGGGCAATAGCCATTTTAATTAGTTTGATGTGTAAGTAGGGGACATAGGTACGGGAGCAATAGCTTCTTCTTCGATTTAGGTAAGTATCTAGGATAAGGGCGGTAGTAGTAGCTCCAACCACACCCCTATAACCAATCCGGCTGTAGCCTGAGGTAGAAAAGACGTATCATTGAATAAACTGCGTTTAATACACGGGTGTGGTTAATAGACAAGTTTATTTCTAAAAATTACATAAAATATTGACCTGCGGTTAATATACGGAAATGATGTAGTAATTAAGTAAGTAAGTAAATACAACCCTTTTGAACCATGCACCTGGCACAGTGACTGTTGTATCCACTGTTAAACTAGCAAAGTGGATTTGGACCAAAGTTTAATCCTTGCGCTTTAGACCATGTGCCTAAATTGTTAGAATAGGGCCCCAAGAGTAGTCCTTAGTCCAGCACCATCTATGAGTCTAGCTGGTAGTCAGAGATGGTTCTAGACTGAGTCTCTTGTTGTGTTCCCTGCGCTCCTCAGCAGCATGGCAGTGGGTCATGAGGCAGCTTGAAGCACCTCTCCTTTACTTCATTAGCACATGTATCATCCACCCAGGCCGCAGAACATAAAAGCCACCCTAGCATGAAACAGTGGAGTCTTCATCGTGATAGTGCCCTCGTGATGCTCTTGTCCTGAATGGGCCATTAATGTGGACACAGTGGATTAGGCGGTTGATAGAAGGCCAGGACGTGCTGGTGCTGCAGTGTGACTTGGACCACATTAACAACACATTAGCCTCATTTCCATTCAGCCAACGTGCACGTCCACCCGCCGCTGTGGAGCACGCGCCAAACACTTGTGACCTATCAGTTTGGACTTTTATTTCCTATTGCCATTCAAACCTCTTTCTGTCTCGCCATCTCTCTCTCTTCCTCTATGTTCTGCCTGAGTGGTCGGGTGAATCCCTCTCCCGTCATGCTTGGCAGCTCTCCTCTTAATTACCATGTATTCTTCTTCAGCTAATAAAAACGCTGATGAAAGTGACTACACGGCACCCAGGCTTTGTGAGGGGCGGGCGACAGGAGAGAGTGGGAGAAGAATAAAGAGAGAGGGAGACAGAAAAGGAGACAGATAAAGGGAAGGGGAGAGACAGAGCGTGGGCAAACAGAGAAAGACAGACAGTTTGGAGGAATGGAGAGGAAAAAACAGTGCAGAGGATGAGCTTGGGACACTGAGGTAGAGAGCAATATGGTGAAAAGAAAGGGAGAGAAAAAGACAAATAACATTGAAAAATAGGAAGAAAGAAAAAATAGTGAGAATAAAAATGGACAGGATGCTGCATTGCTCGTGTTGAGGAGAGAAGAGATGATTCAGGCCTGTGGGGAAACTCCCCATCTTATCACAGGAAGCAGACCCTGGCAAATCTTTCTCATTACTAGCCTTTCAGATATAGATTACTCATGCCTGGCACGTCCTGGCGGCCATGGGTGCGCTCAATGTTACAGTGTGCAGACCTTCGCATCTTCCAGACGCAGTCTGAACTCCTCAGTACAGACGTGCTGTTCTTTTCATGTGCCGTAAATCACTTGCTCTCGCCGGGTAATCGCTGCTACGCTTGCATCTTGAAAGGGAAAGCCATCGAGGTCTTCTGGCTTGATTAAAAAGCCTGTAGTTGAATGCTACTGTAAGATTGTCTGGCATTCAGTTTAAAAGGTGGTCTACACAAATAAAGTTTGAAGGACCTAAAGTATTTCTAGTTTTTTTGGGAAATAGCAATGTCGATGTGACACGGAGAAGTAGGAAGCTTTTCAAAGTGGACAAGGAACTGATGTTGATCGCCAGTACATAAACTGTAAGTAAAAGTTTAATGTTCAACAATTGCAGATGACCAAATCTGTGAATCTAGTCTTTGATAGAGTAACTGGTAGGCCACCATAGCATAAACAACTAGTCTGCAGGACAGGCATATTATCAAAAGTGATGCACTGTGCACATCAATAACTACATTATATTAAAATAGGCTATTGTTCAGAAACAGTAAACTGATTAGAAATAGGCTGCTTAAATAATGTTATGTTGATTTACTTAACCTAACCATTGCTCATTGATAAAGACGCACTTGTACCAAAATTGTATCCCCTGCCGGAAACAAATTGCTGTTTTTGGTAACTATTAATAGTAACTATTTGATTAGATACTAGTAACTAATGGAATAGATACTAGTATCTGAATAATATATACTAGTATCTATTAATGCTTACTAGTAACGAAGTAAATAGTAGATATCTAATATCCGAATAATAACTAGTATCTATTAGATTGGAGACATCTTCAACTTAAATAAGTGCTAGTAAGAATACATTTGGAGATATATTTAGTCAAACTGAGCAAAGCATAATGCAGGACAGCTAGCATGCTTTCCTTGTCTGGGCCACTCCTGTCCTGTGCAGTAGCAAATTCATAGGTCATATTTCAGATGAAAATATTAAACCGTGTTTCTGGGTGCACATTCTGTGCACACTTTGTGCAATACTACCGTTTTTGCGTTTTTTTGTAGATATAAAGGAGAGCCACGAGCAGGAGTCATGTTTGAAAAGTGCCGAGCTGAATAAGATAAGATAATAAGTTGATCCATTCCCACTTTGTGCTCAACACAGCCTCATAATGTAGCCTACAGAATCATCCTGTATTTTACTTTACAGCTACAACTGCACACAACCAACATATATCTCTAACACAGTTTTCCTTTTATTTTATATATAATCTTGCCCAAACGTAGCATTTATGCTAATCGCTGCACAGCGAACACAAGCTGCAATTGACAAAATAATTCGCTGCAACATGGCCAAACCCACAGCATGTGTGTGAAGAAATTATTCAGAAAAATATATTTTTGAAAACTAAGAAAATAATTAAAGACTGCAAGAACCACATCGCTTAATATTAGCAGCTAACGTATAGCCCTTTTCAATGTTACTATGCTACTATTGATATACTATTAATATATATATAATGTATATACTGTAAACTGTTTAAATGTGCATTTATGTTGCATTGTTAATTAAATAAAATATTAATGATTCTTGTGGAACCTGTAAAAGTTCTCTTATGGCATCACCCTGAAGAACCACATTTAAATGGTTATTCAGGGAACCAGAAATCTAAAGATTTTTGAAGAACCTTTAAAGGTTCTCCTATGGCATCACTCTGAAGAACCACTCTTGGTTCTAATTGGAACCTTTATTTTTAAGTGTGTAGGAGGAAATGTATTAAATTGGCTTTAAATCAGGCTAAAGTGTTATAGCAATGTTTGACACGGGACACTAGCCTGGTGTTTTGTCATCAACCTGTTGCACCTCCAGTCCAAGGACAACCATGGTGCACATTGCAGAGATGCAGAGAAATTACTGTGGTGGACAGAAAATGCTCCAACCAACAGCCACCTATGTGCATTTCAACACTACCTTACATAGAGGCATACATTTTGCGTGAAGACGTTTGGTGCATGTCTATGTGGACCTGGATCTACTTAGTGTAGCTGACCTTCCAGGTGGAGGTGCATCAGGCAGTTTCGTAGTTTCCTTTATTAGCACCACCTTTATGACAAACTCTTTAAGATGGGTTCCTGACTGATTTTGCAATGAGGTCAATCTGTAGCTTGCAAGATCAGGATGGTATCACATGGCTAAATGACTTGAGTATTGTAATGTTAAATAATAAGCTAATTTCCATATAAACAATGCAAACTAACATGTCCATCTCATTCCAGCAATGTTTGTCAGGTAATTGGTTCACATAGTCCTGAAATTGACATTACAACAATTTACATTTAATATTTTTTGTATTTAACCTTCTGAAAGCTGGCATCAAGAAAATATTTTGATCAACAATGCTTTAGTACTAATCAAAACAGCTGTGGTGTTTTTGCACATTCCATTTAGTCTATTCAACTATGCAATATTGAAAGCTTTAAGGGTGCTAAATATAGCTGATGTCTGTAAACAGAAAAAAAATGTATATTCAATTTCCATTAACATTTGAGACTTTGATAAACTACACTGAAAAAAATTATGCACTTGCCCCCATTCATCATGAGCTGAACTTAAAGATATAATACTTTCTCTATGTACACAAAAGGCCTATTTCTCTCAAATATTGTTAACAAATCTGTCTATATCGGTTAGTGTGCACATCTCCTTTGCCGAGATAATCCATCTATATCACATCCATCTACCTCCTTTGCATAGAGTTGATTAGGTTGTTGATTGTGGCCTGTGGAATGTTGGTCCACTCCTCTTCAATGGCTGTGCGAAGTTGCTGGATATTGGCAGGACCTGGAACACGATGTCGTATACGCTGATCCAGAGCATCCCAAACATGCTCAATGGGTGACATGTCCGGTGAGTATGCTGGCCATGCAAGAACTGGAATGTTTTCAGCTTCCAGAAATTGTGTACAGATCCTTGCAACATGAGGTGATGGTCGTGGATGAATGGCACAACAATGGGCCTCAGGATCCTGTAGGGGGTCTGGGAGTATGCCCTTCCAGTCATGTGTTTTGTGGATCTAGAGACGGGGTATGACTGATGCAGGAGTATTGGGTGAGGGGGTCCCTTTTAAAAGCAATCCGATCCCTGTATGTCCAAAGCGAGAGCTGTGTACGGATTCTCGTCAGTAAGTCGGACTCATTTCAGGTGGGGGTTGGGCTCCGCCAGGTCTGCACTGTCACCAATCATGTTTGTGATATTCATGGACAGGATATCGAGGCGTAGTAGTGGGGAGGGGTTGCAGTTCGGTGGCCTGGGGATCTCAACGCTGCTTTTTGCAGATGATGTGGTCCTCCTGATAGCATTATCGGTCTGTGACCTCCAGCACTCACTGAATCGGTTCACAGCCGACTGTGAAGTGGCTGGGATGAGGATTAGCACCGCAAAATCGGTAGTGATGAGTTCACAAAGGTTGGACTACTGCCAGTGCAGCTAAGAGTACATTAACAAAAGCTACATCACATGTACAATATTGTCAATGGGCATGCTCCCCAATATGTGTTCACAGATAAACATGGTCCATACTCATAACTATAACACCAGGGCAAGTGTGCGATCATGTATAGTGCCTTGAGGGAAAAATACAGTGAGAAGTTCCTTTATTTACACTGGTGTATTATTGTGGAACAGGGTAACAGAATACTCTTATCAATGTATTAACATAATCATTTTTGAAATCTATTTTTAATTCTGTTGTTAGTCTTTTTATGTTCTTTTTAGTAATTTATGTCTTATGTCTTGTTCTTAACACCATTGGACCATGTTGGAAATAAAGTGTTTTTCACTTTAACATGTTATCCCATGGATTTGTATTTGTGTTTTAATGTTGTGTCATAGAATCATAGACTAAAATCAATCAATCAAAGCAAAATGGTTTAATAAGAGCAACTTACAGGGCAACGGGATAGTGACACGGACGAACACATTCACAATAATCTACAAAGACAAAAGAGGGTTTATATACAGGAAGACAAGACAAACCATTGGACTTCTGACAATATTGTACATGTGATGTAGCGTTTGCACTGGCAGCAGTCCAACCTTTTTAAACTCATCACTACCGATTTCCTCATGGCAGTTGATTGGATTAACCATCTAGTCGTTTTCGCTGTCGCCGATTGGAAAACCAGGCCCGTATAGCTATATACACGACGCTGATTAGAAAGTTCAGTTGCTACTCTGGACACATTCAAAATGATCCCGATGCTTTCCAGACTGATTCTCAGGACGAAATTAAACTGAACTTTGCGAGATCAGGATGGTCTCGCGAGACTAGCCTACGGGTACCCACCGGGAAAACTTAAAACCGGCTTCTGTATGCAATTTCCCAGTAAATGTCCCACTCCGACCCCGCTCCCAGTGCACAGTGAAAAACAGATCTCGGCTTGAATGAAAAATTAATCCTTTCTTTCTTAAGTCACCACACATGATAGCAATCCCACACAAAAGTTAAATTATCAGCTTCCTTCAGTACCGCTCTCAGATGCACCGTGCATGAGACGGCGACAAAACATTGCCGTTGCAACAGAAATCCCCATCCCCAATCCCTGGCACTCTGCGGTTTTTAAAAATTAATTTAATAAATAAGATTCAACAGACCACCACTCCCAAAGACAGAGTGAAGGAAACGGCAAAAGCCACCCAACTCGTGAATCACTGGCAGACAAGAGGTTTGCTATCAGCTGATGACGAAACCAGGAGGCGACCTCATCCAAAGACAAGCCATCAAGAAGTACATGGGATGGGATCTAGTCTGGAAGTTGATATGCAAGTGGGAGCATTCAGGCTTGTTGGCTCCACAGCGTGTCCTCTGGTCTCTCTCTCTCTCTCTCTCTCTCTCTCTCTCTCTCTCTCTCTCTCTAGCGCAATATTTTTCAAGGTAGTTGTTGTTGTATGATAAATGTGTTGGAAAATAAGCATCTTAAATGCTAAATGTTTTACTCCTTCACATTAAAATTAACAGATTTACTATATAATTTGTATTTTTCAGAAGGCACTAATCAGTACATTTTATTTGAAAGTCCCATTTATAATAATTAAAATGTCACGATTCTTTAGCCTATAAGACATCCATAAACTAAAATGGTCAGTTCTGCATGGTAGAATAGTTAATTTGCATACATTTATAAGAAGCTTATGGGTCCCAGACTGTTCAAAGACTTAATTGTGCCCCTTTGTTAAGTTTCATTGATATGTACAAGTGGGGATTAGTTAGCCTGCATGAAAATGCCATTGTGATATGTGAAGATCTACAATTTGTTATTCTCATCAAATCAATGTTTACTCAACCAGCAGCTGATTGGTCCACATTCAACCAATCAGCACATTTGACAGAACCTTTGGACATCCAGAGCCATGGAAATAACAGACTTATGCAAACGGAAGCAACATTTTCAACAGTCACATGGTTCATGGACAGGAAACACCTATGACAAAATAGTTCCAGGAAGTGCTTGGTGGGTGATTTAGATTTTAAATAGAATGTATATGGTACTTTTTGTATTTAGGCACTTTTTTGTATTTAACTTCAAGGAACTATTTTGAAGCTCCATTTCTGTGAAAAAACGATCTATTGGAGTAAACGGAGATGGCGCAACTCTGTTATTTCCATGGCTCTGTGAACATCTATTGTGGCTGTGGATCTAATTATCTAGCTGTAAACAGGCAAATTACAACACTACTACACTATGCATGATATGATTTGAGATTAAGCACATCTATTGCCAAGACACATCTGTGATAATGTGGTCTTGCTGTAAGTGTTCATATATTTGCTTGTACTGTATCACACACAATTATATATTTTGGGATTATTTCACAACCTATTAGTCAACTCAGGATGTTTAGTCAATTAGCAAACAGATATGATTATGATGATGGTGATGATGTCAGGTCAGGCAACAGTAGGTGTTCATATCTCTCTTCATCTTGACAAAGGCAATATGGCTATACATATTTTCCATCACGCATATGTTTTGTCTGTAGTCTGTAGTTTTTTATTTTATTCTATTATTATTGTCATCAGCACTTCAACAACAGAAGCTATTTGTTGTTTACTTATTCTTTGTTTTCACACACACAGGAATCAGCACCTTGGAGAGCGTCTGCGCACTATGATGTCCATAACCAGCAGGAAATGACTACAGCATGTGTGTGTACACGTGTGTGTCTCTCTGTGTGTGTGTGTGTGTGTGCGCACACACGTGTGTGCACGCGTGTGACAGAAATGTTTGGTGTTGTCAAGCTGCCACTATCATGTCAATTACTTTAAATATCCATTTTTAACCTCTATATCTTTGATGTAACTAAAATAAAATGATGAACATGAAACCAAACAACTCCTTTGTTATTACCACAGCGTTACTACAGCATTAAAGTCACCAGAAGAAGGAGACATTTGTAGTGTGTACATAAATATGAAGACTATAACGTGGATGGAGCTCAGCTTTGTAAAATATGTTAGAGGTACTGTATTTCTTTCAGAAACAATGGAACCAAATTGGGATGAATAGGGGAATATCTTCCATGCTGTAGGAGCTAGATTATTTTTTCATTCCTCTCATGATAACCGCATACTTCTAAGTGAGCTTTCCCTTCATCTTCTTATTTTATTGTTTACTATCAGTGTATTTTTCTTACCATTATTGTTTAGTCAGTGTCAGAGCAGCTGCTGCAATAATGGTTGTTACAAAGCATGTGCATTTATGAACATGTCAGCAAAAATAAATCATCCACGTAGCATTTTTCAATGTAATTCCCAGCCAAAAACTGTGTCAGAGCACAGCAATGCCTCAAAATGCATATAAGCAAGAGCATGAAGGGGTGAAGTTTACTTTAGCAGTTTTCAATGGACAAAGACAATATAAATACTATTTTGCTGTTAACCATGTTTATACCACATTTAGCAATGCATTCCATGTGGATACACACAACAGCAGGTGTGCATGTAAATATATTCTGGGAGCACTACAACACAATATAGAAGTGTGCCTACAGTCTAGGTAGGTGGATATTCAGTTCAATACATCTTCTCATTTATTTTTGTCATACTCCAGTAAAAAAAAGTATCTCTTTTATGAAGAAATAGCTTGGCTACTTAGCCACATTCATCACTGAGAGCTTAACTTAATTGTGTAACCATATTTGGTCTCTAAAATGAATGTCTAAATGACAATTTTCTTGTATTTTAAATTTTTTATGAGAGCATTATATCTAGTGTTTAACCGCAAAGTACCATTTGATTGAATTTATCATAAAGAACTATATTTGAATCATAGTAAGACAGCAGCGTCTTGGAAAATAGATTATCCTTAATAGATGAATTACATTGCCTCAATTAGTCAACTCCTAAATTTGTCTTTTATAATGTGACGCTTTAAACATATGAATGTTCTTGTCTTTGCTATTTTCAGCCCGTTTTCGGCTCCATCTTAGAATGTGAATATTTTCATTATGGGTGAGATAATAAAGGGAACTGATGACGAACGTATGTATTGTATTGGACTAAGGTGAAGGAAAATGATCATGATCCAAGCAGAACAGTGGCTCTGTAATCTGCTCATTTACAGAAAGCAGAAGCTTTAGTGAAGGCTTAGTGAAGTAATGTTATAGTAATATAACCAAATATCAAACATTAATTAAGGGTGTTATTGGCCAGAGACTGTCCCAGAATCAGAAGGGTAGACAAAGTGTATATAAGTAATAATTATAATATTATTTTTACATTGTTATAGAACAAATACTGCCAGCAAAATACATGTACTGTGCTAATAAAAAATGCTTATCAAAATGATAGTACTGCCAAATACTGTTCCAGTGTTTCTTATTGACTCATTTTCACGGACTGACCACATAAAAAACATTGCTTACAGCTCTTAAAGTGAAAGTGAACAATTAATTGGGGGAAAAAATTGTTTCATTTGGGTAATTCCAAAAGCTTGTGTGCATTAAGAAAAGGCCACATGTATCAGGTCCATGCAGGCTTCTGTACTGTGTAAAAGCAATTCCCTTCTTTTCTTATACTGTAGTGACAAGGATATCGCTAGTGATCTAGGTGGTGATGTTGGGCAAGGAGCGCCATGTTGTGTTCTCTCTACCCCATGTTGGAGAAGTCTAACAATGGGCATAAGTAATTAGAAAACGCACAACAGTTTGCCAAGGGCAAGCATACGTGAAAGGCGATTTCAAGATGGCACCAATTGCCACAGCAAGGAGCTGTATCTACTGCATACTCTCCTTCTGCTCATCTCGTCTGTTTCCTGTCACCCTGACACGTTGGGGGGGGGGGGGGGGGGGGGGGGGGGGGGGGGGGGGGGGGGGGGGGGGGGGGGGGGGGGGGGGGGGGGGGGG
>JAODUK010075904.1:0-15945 GCA_027564635.1 Typhlichthys eigenmanni | reverse complement strand
TTTGTTTTGCCCCCCCCCCCCCCCCCCCCCCGCCCCTCAATGTTCAAACAAAATGTATGCCCATAGGCTATACCATTTTCTATTTATACCACCTTTTTTCAAATTTGAGCACCTGCCCCTGTAAAGGCCTCTGCACGGCCCTGGCACCTGCCACGTGCCATAGGCGATACTATACTGATAATGCTCTGCACATTGACTTTAGACCAGGTTTTTGCTGGTCAATAGAGCAATCACTTTCCGCTGCCTCAAAATAGCAATGCACCAGTAATGCACTAGAGCACACCGTGTGTGTGTTGGTCTAAACACACGCACGGTGTAGGGCGCTCAAATAGGCGCAAGTGCATTTGCTATTTAAACAACTCAGGCGTAGGACGGGAAAATGACAATGCGTTGGTCTGAAACTAGCAAAGATACTTGCATTCCAGCTTTGCGCCGCATTGCGGCGGTTGTAAGATAGGGCCCTATGTGTTGATATGATTGCAAGACTCCTTGTGGTTAGCTGTGCATTTCATGCACTTTATGTGACAAATAACTTTTTAAATTTTTTTTAGCATTTACATTTACGGCATTTGGCAGACGCTTTTATCCAAAGCGACTTACATGTAGTACATTTGTCAGTAGTTGGACAGGTCGTATACCAGCAATTATAAGCAAACAATATTCTAAATAGAACAAATGCAGCATAATGTCATTATACCTATTACCACTTAATCAACCACATAAAGTGCAATAGGTAATGGCCTAGCTAATAAAGTGCATACTTTTTTATTTATTCATTTATTATTAATATTTTTTTTATTTTTATAAATAGTCAGAGAAGAGCATGAGAAGTAAGTGCAAGACTTAAGAGCATGAGAAGTTAACAAGGGGATTCAAATATGACACTCTTAGAAGAGCGTGCTAAAAAGTGGCGAGGTCGCTGGTCAAGGTACCGAGGTGGATTGTGAAGAGATGTGTCTTGAGTCTCTTAAGGAAGATGGGTAGTGTTTCCGCAGTTCTGACTGTTGCTGAAAGCTCATTCCACCACTGTGGTACCAAGACGGAGAAAAGACGAGACTTCGCTGAGCGAGTCTTGAGGCCTCGTAACGGTGGCAAAACAAAGTTATTTTTTGGGCCTGGAACTGGACTATTGCTTGGAGATAGCTTGGGGTCGTTCTATGTATCGTCTTGTATGCCAGCACCAGTGCCTTGAATTGTATGTGAGCTGCAATGGGAAGCCGAACTAATGTTTCCGAACTATCTTCCCACTTACATAGCCAATTAAGTTACGGTATGTTAAAAAAAGTAGATGCACCAATCAACCGGACGATCGGTAAAATATGGCCGGTTACTTTACCGATCATATAGGTCTATATATAGGTCTATATTTTCACAGTGTGCCGTGAAGACGCTCGTGTTTACTTGCCCCTTATTTTAATCTAGATACTGTAGCTAGCTGTCATGGTAGCCTACCTACACATGACATGTCTACGCCGCATGGAAATTCAAGCAAAACATCAGAAAGTTAAAAGTAGGTATGCTACTCTAAATTAGATTACACTGACATTCACACGTTAAGCGTCAATATATTTGTAAATAACACAGAGAGCAAATCTATCCCCATGAAGATAGCATGCTACAAGAAAAAATAGTTTACATATAGTGTAAACATTCTCTGTATAATTATTGTAGCTCTAGCCAGCTACTAGACAATTAATATTTGAACCATTAAAATTACGAGTTCAGTATTTTATACAAGACAAAACAACTGGTGTAGTAGACTCAATGCACATAGTATGTTAATGACGAAGACATGCCTAGCCAGCTAGCCTAGCTTGAGTTATATACAGTACTGGTATATGTTAGCAGTAAAATACTGAAGCATTTCTTTATTTCTGTGCACATTATGCTACAGCCTAACTCTAAAACTGAGCAATGAGAAGGCAGCAGTTTAGGAGTAAATATAACTGACACATAATATTGTTAATTGACAAAAACAATGTTTCTAAATCCATCCTTGAGCAAAATTGTTTAAATCTAAAAGAAAATTGACACAAAACATTCTGGAAGTAAAGCGTACTATGCACAATCTTATCAAGGGGAACCAATCCACAGCGGGGACCCAATCGAGGCACTGGCAAGTCAGGCTTTTTTTGTTCTTTAAATGGTAATTTGTGCAATTGGTGCATCCCTAAAAAAACATTTCTACAATCTACAATCAAGAGATTGCTCAGTTCAAGGAGAGAAAAAGTCGGTCCAATATTGTAGGCCTTTAACTCGCAAAAACTCACATTTTTATAACATCTTGCAACCCAGCGAAATGTTGCAGGAAAGAGAAATTGCTGGGGTAAAACAAGAAGTGTGCACCATTTCCAAATAGGAACTAGTTGAGCAATAGAAGTGCGTGTGTGTGTGTGTGTGTGTGTGTGTGTGTGTGTGTGTGTGTGCGCGTGTGCGTGTGTTTGGAGATGTGAGATTAATTGAGGATTTACTAATATTCTCTTACTCATCCACACAGGTATTTAAAGAACACTACTGATGGCCCATAGAGTGAATGGCAGTGTGTGTGTGTGTGTGTGTCACACTACACATACAGTACACACACACACACCCTATTTGCATACTTAAATATTTTTAATGATTTACACCCCATCAAGTCTGACATCTTGAAACAATACCACACCTGCTACATGTACAAGGTAAGGCATGAAACAATCTATTGTCTATGAGTGACTAAACACATGCCATCAGCATTTTGAAAACACTGGATTGTAAAGAGGATTATGTGGTCAGAGGAGCTCGGGGATTACCACACTGTTGTACCTGAGGCATGGCTGTTGCTTGTGATCTTGCTCTCAGCAATCTTGTCATATTGCTACTAGATGTAACTAGTTATGATGGTCTTCCACTAGATGTCACACAGTCACACTAGGCACACCAGCATCTCAGACCAAAACAAATGCAGGCTGGCATGGCCAGCCCTGCTATGAAAAAATGCTCGGATTAAAACCCAAAGATGTGGGATGACGTTCTCTGCTCAGGATGCAAATACTAGAAAATAGTTGCTTGCTGCAATATTACATTTTTAAATATCATAGCATCTTTAAACACTAGGCCTACTAAAATGTTTAGTAGCACTTATGCGCTTGTCGGTCTCTCTCATTTCTAAGACAACTAGGCTCAAAAATATTATTATAATATCTAATATATAATAATAATTATTATATTATTGTGCTTACGCTCAAGTGATAACTGGTGGTGTTTCCTTTGTTTGCCAAAAATGTTTTTCTGGAGTGTTTATATTTGATTTTGTCTTGTTCGGTGTCGACATCACTGAAGCCAAAATGTATCAAAAAGAACTAAAAAGACACAGACACAGAATTCCCTTAAGGTCTAAAGCCCATTGCACACTGGAGGTGGAGCTCAAAGGTTTTCAGAGCTTCCCGGTAGGGAAGATATAGCCTTCTTGCACAAACTGCATTGACCGTACTGTACAGTATACAGTATTATGCACGTGTGCAATTCATCGTCTAACGTTGTTGGACTGGACGGAGTCATGATATAGTATTTTCTTTATGGGTAGGCCTACAGTCGAACACACTTATTGGAAAGTAGGCCTATTAATAACCTAATTCACAGACATGAGCAACACTTAATTGGTGAGGGGTTATAAATGTTTCAAATACATTTTTGGTTAATTGCTCAGCCTGTGTGTCTTCACGCCTCTTTTTGAAACGGGAGGTTTTACTTCAAATCATAACCATTAGATTAGACATGCACTGGCTGGCAATAATTATAGTCCCGCAGTTGTGGTCTTGACCGGTCTTTAAGTAAAAACCCGAGTCCTCTTGGTCCGAAACTGAGCCAAGACCGAGTAAAAATCGGCTGAATCCGAGACAGACACCTTCAAAAAGTGACCGGTCACAGGTACTACAACACTACACACTGTTCCACACAATGATATGGGGATTCTATCAGCTTCCAAAAATGTATCCAGGCATATGCTGCATTTTCCTAGTGAACTCTATGTGATCAGGACCTAAGAGATCTGGTTTGTGCTTTTGCATGAAAAATCTAAGTGATGACTCTGGTGTTGCAGGTTCTTCAGACATAATTCCTCCAGAGGACTTTCATGCTGATGGGAGGCAAAACACTAATTCTGCTCAAGTAGTATGCCTGTCTACACAAAAATATCCCACTCAAATCGAAGGTTTTAAAATCTACTGCTTCTGTGCATCATTATTACCATGTCTCCATTTTCTTTTGTTCGCCTTAGACCCAATTCGAGGTTTCCTCTTCATGATATTTGGCTTCCTCTAAGCGCCCACCCTATATTTCAATAGCTGTTTCGCATAGGACCAGAGCACCGGCATCCTGTGGAGTCTAGCTTGCAACCTGTGGCAGGACATTAACCAAATATCTCTTCTCCACATGCCCCCAACCCTTTGTGTGTAGCACAATGGGTTTATATGGAACCCTACTAATACTACTACTGTACCTTTAAAAGCCCTTTGGACATGTTTCCGCCTTTGAGTTGAAATATTCCATTTCACTTGTTTTTTTTTTACATGCGCTAGTGATAAGTGACATGCACTAGTGATCTGAATGGGAGTGTGGCAATGAGTCAGGGGTGATTGGCGGCAACAACAACCCCGGCATGGTGTCAGACTTGGGACGACATCTGATTAGAATGTCAAATGTTAGGACAGATTTGAAAATGAGTCCCGCCGGTCATGTCCCTCCAGACAACACCACTGACCACACAGCTATACATCAATTTAGTGGCCACTGACTTCCATACTCACTGAGGGGTATTGGGATGTTGGGAGAGGTCGCGTCTGCATTCTCCCCATCCGATTTGCCTCCGTCCTCGTTGTGTTCCACGCGCTCCTTCTTTTCTTTGTGGCCAGACTTGCGTCTGTGGCGCCTCCTCCTTTGGTAGTTCTTGGGAACATGGACGCCTATGTACACAGTGTGGTGACCTGCCACAACAACAATAACAAAAGATTGTCACCCAGTTAGCAGAGGGCATTACATGAATCCTGCATGCTCTTAATCTGCATCGCTGGTAGAGGAGCAATGACCATGGGGGATTACTTCAATTAACGTTAAATAAATGTGTGTTTATTAATGGGATTGTAATATTTTCAATGAAAGTAAAATAGTAATTTCTTGAATAAAGAAATACAAAACTAATATGAAGATTCTTTACTAGCACGTACAGCTATTTGGTAATTGCATTTTTGCCGGTTTGAGGGCCAATCAGGAAACCGTTACGGATACAATTTGCATGAATGTTAACTACTTCCTGGACAGTCTGTACGGGAAATGCGTAAATGTCTCCAGGAAATAATATCATAGTGAGAACGTCAACCAGGCAGACTAGACACGTGTGTGCATGTATGTAAAGATATACATCGATCAAGTTAACTTCAGGGAACTAAAGTACAATCTTCTCTAAGTGAAGGCTACATCGAGGGAGTTTCCAACACAGATTTGAACAGAGCTAAGGATCTAGCTGCTATTACTGTGTACACAAAGCATTTTAATGCAAACTCCCTTTGTATGCATTCCTAGTAGAAGTCAGTGAAGCATGTAAATGTTTTGGGATAAAGCCATGTCTTATATCATCTCGGAACGTCTTTCAATAATGGATATAAAATGCAAGTACCGTACATGTTACAATAGTAATTCCCAGCTAAACAGGTGTGATACCAAAATGTGCTTGTCAGAAAGTTTAAAGAAAAATAAAAAAAAATCAGTTACGGATTCTGTTTTATATACATATCTGATTAAATCTCACCTTCAACCTCCTCCTCATCACAGACATGTTTAAGAAAGGATGCTCCCCGATCTAGGACTGCTTCATCCTCCACCCTAAAAGAAAGAAACAATATATGAATGAATGAATGAATAAATAAATAAATAAATAAATAACTCAAACAAACAAACAGGAACATCAGGAAAGGCAAGATAAATAAAGACACCTTCATTATGTCACTTATTCAGAAGCCCAAGTTAAAGGAAGGGTCAGTTATTCTCACTAACTTCGAGCTCAAATCAAAACAGTATCATGCAGCGGTCCTCCACGACGGTGCCTCACACATCGGAACACATTGTGAAGCAAAGCATAGTGCTACGGCTTTGTTGATACAAGCGGTGTTCGCCACTTTGTTTCTGTTACTATTTACGAAGCTAGGGCTCCGTAAAAATAAAATATCGGATTATTTTTACATTAAACTTGAAAAAGGTGACTATACCTAATACCTGGGAAGTCTTATGCCAAATATAGTTATATGTGCCAAACACCCCCCATAATAGTGCTTTTGTTTGTAAAAAGGAAACTATGAGCCATAACCATGAACATATACATTATTAATGTGTCCCCAAACGCCTTTGAAAAGCCTTCGTCTACAGTAGTTAAACTTGCCTGCCAGGGCTTCTCCTTTTTAGCATAACAATTTACATATCACAGATTTATCCCCTTAGCCTGTGCACGTAGAGACAGTTTCCTTAGCACTTCTCTAAGAATGTGTGACTGCACATTTTTCAATATGATGAGCAAGACTACATTATCAATAGTACTTTCAACAAATGCCAAGACCACACAAACAAGATGAATGGCGATTCCTTGATTAGGAGTATTAGGAGCAATAATGTTGCCTCACCTGTCGACGCTTGCATAGCCAATTAAAATATATATATTTAGTACCCGAAAAAGCTCACCTGCAATGCAATCTCTACACTTACAGTAAAACTAAATAATTATAATACATGATAAATGCTAATTATCTAATTTCTTGCTGACAAACTGTTAAATGTCATGATGCATAAAATGAATGGGTGTGGACTGCATACACAAACTACAGTAGAAAATAAACAAATTCAGGAAGGATACGACTCGTTCCTACGATAGCACATGCAAGCTCATCTGCTATTCCCCCAGAGGGAGCAGAGGCCTTATCCCGGCAGATCTGACCTTGACAAAGCTAGAGGTTCATAACACTGATAACTCACCAGACTGCTGAGCTGCTACAATAAAATAAGTGACAAGGAGTGGCCTGTCGTTGAGCCGGTATCACAGCCAATATTGATACACTGTTAAGTTCCCGGCCCTTTATAGGCTTCTTTTGTTGCAGAAGGTATTCAAAGGCTTTGGTACAAGAATGGACACAATGAGATCAAAACTTCCTTTTTAGAACCGACTATCTTTAGTAGATAAATTAGTGTGGCGAACAACTCATACCCTTGCACTGTGTCTCTGTTCTCTTTCGAACACTGTGTACCATGGACAATCAGCTTACAAGGAGTCACTTACATACTGTTAGTTTGGCTTAAAGAGCTTGGCCTCACTTGATAAAAGTGTTAACCCTTTCCCATTATATTTTTTGTAATTTATTTATGCTTCTGAGCTGCCCCTGTCATTTACAGTCACGACGCAATGAATTGTGGGCTATTCCCTCAAGCAAGTCTGCAAGAATGCAGACTTGAGGGAAAGTGTGCACTTCCTGGTGTTGCAGAGGAAACAGCGTCAATACTGTGGGCACAGACGTTGAGGGTGGGCCGCAGCCTTTTAGCCCCCCCATCCCCCACAACCCCTTGCAGAGTACCTATGCATGGGTGACAGAGTGTCAGGTAACATAGTCTGGGCTCCATTAGAATATGCATGGTTACACAGGACAGCGGGGTAGGTCATGTTGCAGGTTTCTCTTAGCAGGCTATGCAATGTCTCTGAGAGCATGTTAATCACTCCATGTTGAGTGGTCTGACAAGGACCCCCAGTGTGGGGAAATGGTGAGGGGTAGTAGTTGATATTCTCGTTATGAATGAACTTGAACAACACTAGTAGTGAGGATAGTGGGATGGTGAAATGATAACAAAATGTTAATCACTCCATGTTGAATGGTCTGACAAGGACCCCCAGTGTGGGGAAATGGTGAGGGGTAGTAGTTGATATTCTCGTTATGAATGAACTTGAACAATACTAGTAGTGAGGATAGTGGGATGGTGAAATGATAATGAAATGAAGTCACTTAAACATAACTTTAGGAAATAATAATTGGAAATAATGCAGTAATTTTATCTTAAGAAACCTTGTAATGGGACTGCTTTCATGATCAGTCGCAGACCGCAGACATCTGATTATATTGACACAGGTAAGTTCAGTTAATAGGCTACTAATTAAACATACTTTCATCAGCAGTACAAGTTCATAGTTAAGGGCTAGATAACCATTTAAAGAGTTCTCGTTTATGATATTCTTAACATTATCTACTGGCCAAAGAATTTATTTGAAGAATTTCATAAATTCTTTACAAAAGCTCCACACCTTGAACAGAAACTACAAGAACAAAGGAGAGAGGCTGGGTCCAGTTGGCATACCAAGGGTTAAACAGATATGATGAGATTATAAAAATACAAATAAATAATACCACCTGACTGACATACTGTAGAATAGAAGTACTAGACAAGCCAGCACATTTTCTTCAGCTCTATCTGTGGTAGCAGGGTGCTGTGCCTGATTAAGGGAAAGAGGAGTGCAACACGGGTCAGGGCAGCCCGGCTAACACATCCCGAGCCAGTCTCTGCGAGACTCCTCTGTTCTCAGTGACCTCGTGAGACTATAGATAAACAAGGATCAGCCGCTCGGCATGAGAGATCAGCCCGTCTCCTTACAGAATGATGCACCGATGCCACACTTCAGCTCCTCTATGAAGAACATTGCTCAACACAGCTTCCAACTGATGATAGAGCAGCACATTATCACTGTAAGCTAACAAGTGGGTTTTGAGAACCTCACATGCAACAAGGTTGGGTTATGAATCAATGGGATATAAGTGCAAATCAAAGAGCCATTAATGCAATGCAGGGGGGAAATTAAATATGCATTTACCTGTTGCTGTAATTGTCATGTTTTCAAAATATCATTGTCACCACCCAATAGTCAGACAACAGGTGCCTTCACTATTTAGGCTGCTGATAAAGGAGACAGTTATGTTTGAAATACAATGATGCTGCAGAAGGCATAAGTCGTTAAACATTCTCAATAACGAGTAACTAACTAGTAATAATACAAAATAAAGATGCCAATGAAAATATTATATGTTCCAGTATAAGTGATTGCGCCATTTAACGCATAAGGCCTATTTTATTTAATTGTGGGATATGGCAACTATAAGCCACAAGATGTAACTAGAACCTAATGCTAATAGTATACCCTATGGGCTATTCAGAAGTGCTACTGTAGACTGTTTGCAAACTTTCATTGAAAATCTGAAAGAATCCTGGCCTTAACTATCTCACAGAAGTTGCAAATAAAGTACAGTAAAGGTGAACTGTGTTTTGACCCCGTCCGTGTCAAATTGTTTTGTTCTACAATAATTTTGTTACACTGTTATACAATGACATTTTATGCATTTTATTCTACAGTAGCCATAAGAAACGCATCACACCTGAATCTACCATGCACGTCTGACTAATCGATTGCGACAGCTTCTCGGAAAATAGATTACGCATTGCTCAAGGTAGAGAAAAGGCGATGCCGCCACTGCGGCTTATCTACCAACTCGCGTTTCAGATTTTCAATGCGAATCAAAAAATATAATGTTTCTCTAAAATGTAGCCTAATACGCAAGCAGTGGTCTAATTGACGCTTACAAGTCTGATGTCATCAAATTACAAGAGCTACACCAATCATGGCAGATTTACGCACAAGCGTGATCTTCAAGTGACAGTAGATTGCTCAATGCTTCCAGTTTAGTGCCATAAACGATAATAACGTAGTTATTACTCAAGTTTTATGAATTACCGAATTGCCACCGTCATGGTAGTACATTATTTTATCCGCCTATTAGATTAGGCTACTTCACCAAGTGACAGAAACACGTGCAACTTCACTTGTACACATCGCCTAAACACCGTGTGTGTGTATGTTGTTATGTAGGCTAACACAATTAAATATACTCACTTGCGTTTCTCCGAACTCATGTTGTCGAAGTTAAAACTTCAGATACTCCAATATCAAGACCTACTTCTTCTTACTCAGCGGAACCGTCAAGTGCGCAAACTTTGGAGTTCACTTCACCCAGTGTCTGAAGTGTTGTCTGGATTTGTTCAAGTCTACTGTTAAACACTGCGGTGTGCGCGTCTCGCAGGAATCATGCTATTTGATATTACAGTACGTCTGCTAATCACACATGACACCTCCAACTCGTATCGCACTAGACTGTTCTTGATACATCTTCGAGAAAGTCTTGTGTTTTGCTGGACGAGTGTGAAGAAGCTCACCGTGTCGTTTTCCATATTTAAATAACTATCCCTCCTCCTGTGACGCCACGGGTATGGGGTGGAGGTCAAAAAGTTCGTTACGCGCTCAATCTGTAATGGACTGTTTACCGCCATCACTCATGTTACTTTATCAGTAGGCTACCACAGCTATGATCTCGTACTCGCAAGCTAATTCAAAATTGTGTGATACATGAAAAAAATATTATATATTTTGTACATTTATTTTATTACATGGACAGTGCACACACTACTATCACTCCCACACAGTTTCTTCCTCTTCTATTCCTAGGCTGCAAACACCACATAGACATGCATATACTTGTTTCTTGTCTGTTTATTTATAGGCTAGAAAAACACATAGCATAGCATATTTGCATTAGGGATTTTGTTCATTAATGCCACGTCAACAATACTTTACAACAGATTTGAGTTTTTTCAGATTCACGATTACTGTTAATTTTCAGAACATATATTCTGGTTTTGGGAGGAAAAAACAAAAAGGCTGTAGGCCTACTCCCTATATTCAGTAGTGGCGCCACCTTCTGGGAGGATTGTGAGACAAACTGCATATATTCAATATTCTACATTAAATGTAGATAACAGCTTCTAAAACGCATGACTGTAGTGCAAAACAGACATTTATTGTTATTATACAACTGGCAATATGCATACTGTACATAGGCAAAAACAATGAAGTCATTTAAAAAATACATTAGATCAAAATGATAACATATATTTAATATGTCATAATTAATCTGCCACACCCATTCTCTGTACCTTCTCCAGGATCTAGGTAAACAGATGATATTTACAAAGTGCTTAAGAACTCTTTCACCTAGAACATAACAAGAGAGGACAATCAATTAGGTGTCCATCTGTATATGAGCAATTACAATTGGTATATATATAGAATATCACATATGGTGAAGAAACACATGAGTGGCAATACACTATCTTTGTGTGCATTTCCTGCTGATTACATTTTAAATTAGCCCAACACAACATGGGAGGCACAGTGTTTACCGTCAACACTAACTTGCTACATAAGCAGCTTCTAATGCAGTGTCTGGATGGAAACAATAGTTTGTTTGCATGTGTTTTGAGTATATACAGTGCATAATGATAAACTCGTTATGGACATTATAAAACAAGTTATAATTTATCCTTCCAGATACCTTGTATATGGGAGTATCTTTTTACTATTTAAAATGTCAATCCAAGATTATTATTTGTAAAAAGGAGGCAAATATTCATATGTAGCTTGTTTTACCTTCTCAATCATGTCAGCACCTTTGGATTTATTTCCATTGAAGTCTTCATTCACATCCATCGTCAAGATTGGCAAACCACTGAGATACTCAAAGTCCATGCTGTAAATCATGGGTCAAATATTACATTGGATATTTCGCACGCCAGACTAATTTGAAATTAAATTCTAATTGAACTGAATTGTAGATGCCCCAAGTCTTTATGTAGGCTTAGGTATGACATGTATTCTGCCTAATATACACATGATTGAACTGGTCAGGAACCTCTTTAATTCCTCACCTCATGGTCTTGTGCTGTAGCCAGCTCTCATGCTTACAATGGAGACTTTCCAGATACTCCAGGGGTAAATCTTGTTCCTCCTCTCTGCCACGCAGGTGCAGTCTATCAAAGCATATCTACACACACACAGTAATCAAGAGTTAGGAATAACCGTTTAATTTGTTTGTGAGGTCTGAGCTACATGTTGCTCACACACATTTGTGAATGAGCTAAACTTGAATTACCATAGACACAAAACATGATCTAATAAGATTGTATTGAATGACAATAGGCAGGAGACAGCCACAACACTCTTGATACAATAAACATCACCTTTGGTGCAGCTCTCAGGTAAATGATGCCATCCAGTTCAATGTGCTTGCCAAACTGGGTATGGAGCCATCCGTGACAGTCTTGGTAGATGGCCCATTCTGTGTCATTCAGACACCCATTCTCATAGAGGTTAGCAGCAAATATATATCTGAGGAGAGCAGTCAATATTGGTAAATACATACAAATGCATATTCTAATCAGAATCCAGGTACCTATTGTTGAGACTGCCAGTTCTTCCTGTTCCAACGTGTAAATGCATGCTGATATACAGTAATGTACAATATGTCTCTGGTAAAAGTGGATCTTAAACCTGCTGTCCATTGTGACATTGTAAAGGCCTGTTCATTTGCACTATTTGGAGAGCATCACCATAAATTGATTATTCTACTGAGATGGATATGCGGTTAGTGTCCTGTGGGCTACATTATACGTTTTCATGTGTCGTTTTTTCATTATTTGATGTTGGAAGCTATCGAAAGCACAGTGCTTGAATTTAGTTGCCACAACACATATCAATTAAACGTAACGAATAGAAAGAAATAATACCTGTCACTGTATATAGAACGCTCAAAGAACTGTACTGGGTTGTCAGCATCTCTGAGCTTGCCATTTGTGGTTGTCATCTGGGCACGCACCCTACTAATACAGGCATAGCTCTGGAAGGTATAGGCCCATCGATCAGGCTTCTCATACATCATTCTCAAAACATTGCCTCCACTCTTCTGAGAATTGGTGAGCTCCTATGATTGACACAACAGATAGATATAGATATGAAAAGAGATTTGCTAGACTACATTGTATCTGATGACATTTTCAATCAGTCCCTTTTAGATTAATTTTGTTTATATTTCATATTACATATTACAGTATACATGGTATAACGTTATGACATTATATGTGCATGTTATATCTAAACTTTAAACATTATAGACAAATACCTACAACTTATCTTCTGAAAATGTTCACTCTGGTTGAAGGAATTTAGACATGGAATCTAATATTCCTGTAATTTAAAATATGCTTTTTGACAATAAGGTCCTTATGACACAACTAACCCTCATTGACAGAGTGACATGTAATACAGTAGTTATACTGGTGGTGCCATAATAGTATAGCGACTACAGCATAAAGTAGCTAGAATAAGCAAACATGTAATAAAATGTAAGTATCAAATATGAAAATGCTTTTGTGTATATTTATTTGATAGACTACTTTTATTACATGCAGCTGAGGCTAGCTGCACACTGCCACAGTGGGGTCCATCTGTTCCTCTGATCAGGGTTACCACAGTAAATAAGGCCAGATGGCAGCTGCATTCTAAATACAGTTGGACACTAGGGACAGTTGACATATTCTTATACGGAATGCCATAGTAAAGTTGACAGAATGCAGAGGCATGGTACGGTAAGTAGTACGGGAACCAGTATGGGATAGCTTCTAAAACTCCGTGCTGCTAGTGTGTTTATCGTATAGCGTAATGAATGAAAATGCACAAATACTACAATACCTCAAAGTCACTTTGTTTTGTTTGGACATTGCACCATCTAGCGACTGGTTCTGGAACTATTTCCCATTCGCTGTTTTGTTTCTCCAAAAGGCGCACAAATGTCGATTTGCCCGCCGCTACATAAAAAGAGGCGGAAGTTATAGAAAATATTGTATTATAGCAAAAAAAGTATGTTATTAATGGCTCATTTGATTACTGTTGTTATATTCGAATAGACATTAACAGTACCGTAGGCTAGCAGGCTATATTTACATGTATCTGACAAATACTAAGCAGCCGTAATGCTGAACGCGTACAGCGGTACCATTACGGTAATTAAAAGAAACATCAATGAAATATGCGTCCGCTGTCCACCAGTTTTAGCCTTAACTTATAAGGCTGTTTTAAGGCTGTACGTCTTATATATTTGTGTTATGTTCTACCGGTACTACTTACCAATATTTCCCTCTATAGAAATTCGTTTTACTCTCTTTTCCATACTATCGTTCAATGGACTTGGACATGCTCTCTTGGAGGTTAGAGACATTGTAAAAAAAATTGAAACGTACACCTATTTATTTCCAAGTCAAAGCTGGTGTTCCGATGTGCTCTCAAATTAAACAACTGTGCAGTCAAGTTAAAAACTGGCGGTAAGTATCAAGGAGGCCTCGCCCAGGAAACAGTAACATACGATGACAAGCTGGCAGCTGCAGGGACTTCATTCCATGCTTCTTCCTTATAAATAAGAGCCGTGTAAAATAGGCTAAATTAAATCAAGTGTATCATTTGGGAGTTTATAAGTAAAATAGAACCCATAATCATACACTTTCCACAGATTTTTGTTCAATGGGCTACAAAGTATTTTAAAGACCACCTTTATTTGCCTTGGAAATAGCAGAAGTAATTTAAGTAGCATCAAAAAAAACAGTACAAGCCACTATTTACAAACATTTCATCAGTACAGTCAAGGAGAAATACTAGGTAATTGGCTTTTCTATGAGCATTGCTGTACAATTTTCAGATTTTTTTCATAATAATGCAATACAATGAGATATAGCACATAGAAACCAGGGTGCTAAACAGTTGAGGAAAGGCAACATCTGCAATGTCTCACTAAAGAGGGATTCTTTCACCAAAACGTACCATGCTTATCCAAATATCTAGTCTACTCTCCATGTATTGTTCACCTTTCTTATACTTCTTCCAAAGCATATGGTAAGATCTACTGACACGTTTTTGGATTTCTAAATCATACACTTGAATGCGCACATATGAAAGAGTGACCCCTTGGAACATTTTGTAAAATGATTGCATAGTCAACTACATTAGATTGGAAATGGGCCATGCATCTGTCGTCTGAAGCAGACCATTGACCATATAAAAGCACAGGAAATCCCATATGTAAAGTATATTCCCATACAGTCCATTTAAGTTAAGGTTAAGTTCAATAAAATTTGCTTGGGAAACTGTAAAGTAAAGCAAAGAGAAATGACACATTGCAGGCTCTCAGAAAGCAGTCTAGAATATTCAGGCAAGAGTGGTCAGGAAATTTGTGCAAAGTGCTTCATAGCTGGTAAGATAACAGAATAAACCAATTAACTTTAATATTATTTCTATTTATAACTTAGAAGACATATTTATACATGGATAATGAAATTAGCGGTGCAGATCTCTTGAAGACTAGCCATTTCCAGATTCAACATTTTTAAAACATAAAAATAATGGCCTCATGAAAACATTCATTGATCATAACCAAACAAAACATTTTGTTAGAGAAGTAAGGGTATGTGGGTAGATGACAATGAAACAATGAGTATTATTTAACAATTACCGTATTTACTGTTTGTATTATGAGCCATACCAGGCACTTATCATTTTCATCTATGCTAGACTTGGGCAATTCTAAATTTATATTCTTAACCCAGTTTACTTAAAAATTAAATGACCAATTCAATTTAAGAGTGAATTATCTAAAATATTAAACATAAATTCAATAACCGTTTATTTCATTTGACTATCACCTATAGTATACATTGGAAAGTAATATCTACTGTTGAACATTAAGTAAAAGAAAAAGTTGTGCAGTCAAATATAACTCTAATCAATAGAAGTATATATACTTTAAATGTAACCAGTAACTGAATGCAAGTAACATGAGCTTTTGGGATATATTCAAAGTGCTAAAACCCATTTTCTCAAAAATGTTAAACTGTGGTTGCTCATTTTGACTGTGTAATCCCTGATAGCCCTAGTGCCATAACCCATTAACACCATTCTTTGCTGCTGGCTTTAATAGAAACATTCCCCCTAATGGAAATGTTTATGTGTATATG
>JAODUK010075893.1:0-15946 GCA_027564635.1 Typhlichthys eigenmanni | reverse complement strand
AGAACGTACTAGACTAACGGTTGGGTAGTAGGTACTTCACCAAAGGTAGTCTATACTGAGTATTCGGATGCAGCCCAATATTGTACCTTTGAGGGAACAAAGTTCTGGCCCCTTTCAAAAACAAAATATTGATCCAATAATGAATGAAGAATAAATTAATACATAAATATATCCATCCATTTTAACACTTTCACGTAATTTAACAAACTGTTATTTGTGTCCTGTTTCTTGCTTTTACCATTTCCATGGAGACATGGAAACGATGGATAACCTTTCAGCAGGTTTGTGAGATTTATGTATCAGGGACTCAGAAAGTGACGTTGTCTGCCTTTACTATAAGCAACGTTCATAAATGAGGCCCCAGGAGTCTTATATGTCTTCCCAACCTCTCTTTTGACAATGTTCGCAAAGACAGTTGGGGCTTCTATGTGGATTGCTCAGACAAGGCGAAAGGAAAGTGTTTTTGTACTGTAAGCTTTTAACCCTAATTGGAAAGGTGCCAGTTTTCTTTCTTTTAGCAAGTGCTTACTGTACTGTCTTCATTACTTGGTGACATTGTTGTCTTTGTCTGAAAAGAGTGGCTACAGGCCAAGGAAGACTGTGGTTTCGGTCATGACCCGCCCTTCATGACCATAGGTGAGGGTAGGAACGAAAATTGCTAGGTAGATCGAGACTGTATATCTAAAGCTAATTTTGTAGTTTTTATTAATGACTTTTAACAACACCCACTCAAAGCATCTACAGAATGGTAGCAAATATGGTGGCAGTGTGTAGAGTGGCGCAACAGGTGATCAAGAAGTCCCCGAGTCGAACCCTGCTAACTTCTCACAAAGTCAAGTGTCAACGTATGCCTGAGCCTAAATAATTTCCGCATCCGCGTAACACGGCGGTCCGCAGACTGTCCTTGTGGGCCGTCCATGCACCTTCAAAATGTCCCGTCCGCGCTGACATTGATGCGCATGTGCGACAGACTGAAGCCCACTACAGATGGCTATGGACGTCCTACTAAGCTCACAAATTAGTGTTTTAGGCATATAAAACATATTTCTTAAGAGCAAATCTCTTAGTTAAACCACTTTTGTTCACGGGAAACAATGTGTGCACTTAAAAATCGTAGTTATAAATATTGCTAATTCAAGTTTTCATTTAAGTTTTTATATACAGAAATAGCAGACCGAGTTGCGCGAGGTCATGCATTTTGTAGTATGCCTGAGCCTTAACCTTAACCCTAACCGCTCCCACTGGTCAGATGGTACCTTGCAAGGCTGAATGTGGTGTATGAATGTGTGCTTGTGTGGGTGAATGTGAGGCTACAGTATACTATAAAGCACTTTCAGTGGGAGGAAGGTTAGCAAAGCGCTATGCAGTCTGTTTGCCATCCATTTACATTGACCATTCATCACTGAAAAACAGGGTATAAAATATCAATGAGTAAATGAGGTATAAAAAAAGATTACTGTATACTCTTTAAGACTTTATAGTGAAATCAGAGCCCACAGTTTAAATTGTTGCCTGGATTCTGTGTTTTGTTTTGTTATTTAGTCGTGTGACCAATCTTGATGGCAAGGCCTTGAAATGCACTGTGATTTATGGACACAATTCCAGAGGAGCTTTTCCCCATCATTTTTGCAGTTACAACGAAGGTGTAATCATGGAATACAATTCGCTCTACATTACCATTGCTGCTTCATCCTGAACATCCTTGTTTTTGTCTGAGTCTCACTATAGTGGAGCTATTCATTATTCTGTCATATCTGAACCATGCACCATGTACATACAAATACATTTGCACATGTATCTACATGTCCAAGCTATGTTTTTATTAATGTGAATGATTACAGAGCTTATATTGTAAAATGAAATGTATTCTCTGAGATGAAACCTTGTCCATAAAGGTAGGTCAATTGGCAACAGTGCCAATTGTAGTTTTCTTTTGATTATATACCATATTTTGAATCGTTTGCTTGAATCATTTGCTTGTATTAATGCTTTCCTTTTGTACAAGTTTTCCATACTTATTGATTTAATGTCCAGTGTCATAATGTACAACATGAACATGATTTTAGATGTTTCTTATTTTGGAGGCTGTGTAATGGGAATAATTATCAATGTGTTTCTCCACAGGCTCAGAAACTGAAGTCAAACTCCTCAGTTGATGGTGTCTTCTGTGTGGTAAGAATCCCCCAATCTGTTGAATGCAGGTTGCAGACTAATTCACTTTGTGTGTGTGTGTATGTGTGAACAGTTGGCTTTGCTGTGTGTACTGTATACAAAAACACATTTTGGAGTTGACTGAATTAATTTATTCTTCACTTGGGGCTTACAAGTTTTCTAAACAACAACCCACAGGTTTTCTAAGCAGCAATGCTGATATAGACAGGGAATACATCTTGGTTGTAGTTAGAGGAAAGGTTTTTCATAGAAATGAAAAAAAACTTTATATAATAGATGCAGATGGCATTTCTAACCACCCACAGTACTCAACTAAGCATAACCAAGGCACTTTTAATTTATTTTTCTTGCCGTCTATAGTCATTTATACAAAATAAAACAGTTTTAGGAATGTATACAAGGTTGGAACTCAACTTATCAATTAATTGTTTGTTCATGTAACCAAAAGCAATTATCCCCAAATTAACCAAATGATAAAGGCCAACAAAGGGTCAAAGGTCACTAGCCACTCTCAGACAGCGATTGCGTGGCGATCCCTCCTGGCTTGATTCTAGAATCCTTTTCTGTGCTTTGTAGTCCCTTTGAAGTGGAATTAGGATCACTGCTTATCAGGCGGCTTTTAAAGTTCACTGTAAATGTCATTGTACAATAATAAGGCGGCGTTATGCTGCGGACTGACATTTACCAGCGGCAGGCACAGGTCAAACCCACCGCGGCCGCCTGAGTCATTAGTGATTCAAACTCCAGTGTTTTTATTAAAACTCTTAATGCACACAAAAGCACGAACATGCAATCACATACAGTGTGTGTGGGCGTGCATGCACACACACGCATGCACACACACACAGAGTGACCCAGCGTGTAACATGCTACCACTGGTAACTAAAACTAACTGGCTACAGTACAGCGTGTAGCATGCTACCACTGGTAACTAAAGCTAATTGGCTACAGTACAGCGTGTAACATGCTACCACTGGTAACTAAAGCTAATTGGCTACAGTACAGCGTGTAACATGCTACCACTAATAACTAAAGCTAACTGGCTACAGTACAGCGTGTAACATGCTACCACTGGTAACTAAAGCTAACTGGCTACAGTACAAGAGCTTGAGTTTAGCCTAGTCTGCGACACAAAATGCGAAACACAAAGAAATGCTGTTCAGTAGACTAAGACATACAGTGACTAGCATATTAGCCATTTTTATAGGATGGCATTTGGTGGTTTAACAAAGTCAGAGAACAACTAGTGTTTAAAACAACCACCATGTACTGCTTTAATTAAGCCATTAGTCATATTCTTTGCCCTGTTTAAACACATGACGATATGATCAAACTTGTGTAGCCTGCGTTGTTTTTTCAAGTTAAATTCAAAACCAAAATGTCTCACTATGTTACCTTACTTGGAGGCAGCACATCTGGCTGTAGATGTTTTGAATGATCCATATCGCACCTGTTTGATCCCCGAGGCTGATTACATTCGACAAATATTACTGAATATCTTTAGATATTGTTGATTCTGTAATTTAGTCTTATTTTAATTGTAAATTGCAAAGTTTTTTATATCTGAAACTATGGTTCATGCTGCTTTTTTGGCCAGGACGTTTTGTTAAGAAATGTTCAATCTCAATACAACTTATAAAGGTTAAAGTAAAAATGAATCTTACTCACCCTGTTTGTTTTGCCTGTCCCAGGACCCTCTGATAGACGACCCAGGCACATCCAACTCAATCCTCAGAAATACAGCAACTACCAGGTGGAGTCTACCATGCCTGGTGTCTCTGCTGCCCCTACTGGTCTGGCTGTGCTTCTGCAACCTGTCAGCGTTCTCTTATGCAGTGTTCTTGTAGCCTAGCCTCTTCAAAACAACAGTGGACTGAAAAACATATTTGTATAAAAAAAAAAAAAAAAGATATTATATCCGCTGTTCTCAGTAATACTTGTAATGTTTTTATTTCTCTCTGCTTTCTATTATCTATTTTAGTTTTCTTTAGATTTTTTTATAGCCTCATTGTTATTATTCTAATAATAATAATTATTAATATTTTGGTAAGATGTTTTAGATGTGCGCTAAACATGTTATCTACTGTAAGTGTTGGATTGGATAATTAAGGACAAAATCTGTGTTGCTTACTGGTGATCACATTGTAGGACAGATTTGTGTGTGTGTGTTTGTGTGTGTCTGACAATGAGCTTAGCTGTTATCAGATATTTTAAGCTTGATTTAAATAGGAGGACGTTTTTTTCCATGAGTCTACATTTCAAACTCAAATGATCTATTCTTAATGTTTGCTAAGAGCTGACATTATAACATCGCTGAAAGATTAAGTAAATTCAAACCACATGCTAGATGAACACACACACACGTCAGTCCTACTCTAAATTCTTCGTCACCTTTCGACAATGTCGTAGATACACACCCACGCACACACACACACACACATGCACACAACAGCAGCCACTGCAGTAAGCTCATATGAATGATTCTACACAGAGACTAGTATACTAGTACTAGAGTACTTGTAAAGGTGTTTATTAATGTTTCTCAGCGGAGGCGAGAAGGTCATTAATATGGTGCAGCGCAGGCTAATTGTTTTTACTTGTGCATTGTACATTGTGACAACAAAGCCTGATAACCAAGGCTTATCATTGCAATATATTCTGTTGTTATTCTCCGTGTTCAGCGCAGCTCTACAAGCTTACAGTGGCGTGTCGCGTCACCTGTGAAGTGTCGACTCAATGTTTCCAAAAGACCACTTTCTTCAGACAGAGTTCAGTGCAATGTGATTTCACTGTGCACATTTCTCAAGCCATGTCTAATGGTTTCTGGCCAGGATGGCTCTATCGCAGTTATTTTCCATATTGACGTGCACCACATTTAGACAAGCGTACGTTTCTTTAACTCGCAAATCCAGCTATTAATGAACATTATCATAAACGGGATTTTCAACAGCACACAATGCATACAAACACTTAAGAGCACTTGTGGCTTATTATTATGTTAGCCATTTAGACAGATATTTATGACATGCAGCTTGGGTTTGTATTGTGTGGCTTCTTGAATCATGACAATGATGTATAGTAGAAATACATGTTACTTACTGATAATAAATAAACATCGTATATGTACTGTATGTACTTGGCTGAAAATATAATTGGACAAATAAATGTCTGATATTGTATACAAGAGCATCGTGAACCACAGTATTTTGACATTTGACTAATACAGCAGAGTACATTTACTAAAAACCTAATTGTTTTGTTTTAGTTTTTTTAAGATATATGTATATTTCTCCATTTATGTACAGTACATGATAATGAAAAAAAAAACTGTCTGAGAAAGAGGATGTCAATTGTTACTGTCTGTATTACTTCTGCTAAAGTGGGCCTAACTGTAAGCATATTGATTTTGTATTATAGCCCCATTTATGATGTTAGCTAAATATATAATTACTTTTTAGATATGACATCCATTTATTTTTTTATCTTTTAATATTTTGTGTTGTCATTCTGTGTATGAACAGAGAACTATGATGGACTGGACAATGATAATTTGTACTTAATAGAAGTATGTAATTTCTAATGACTATTATCATATACATATTATTTTTCTTTCTTTTCAAATAATCACAGATATTTGAAGATCTGAAACAAGGAATAGATGTAGCTTTCAATGCATCATGGGTATACAAATTAATATATACTGTAACTTCAGTATGTGGAAAGACACAATTGTCTTAATACAGTTAACAGGTTTATCATGGCAAACATGTCTTCACTGTTGTCAAACGGTGTTACAGCGTCTTACCATGCTGTGGGGTAATATGCCGTACACTGTAAATATGTGTTGTTCACTTTTGTTAAATGACCTTGGTTCATTAACTGCTATATTCAGCTAAAATAAAAGGATATTTTTAATTCAAATCATATGGAGTTCAATAGATGACATTTTATTTCAGTTAACCATACCAGAATATGGCAAGGTAATGTAACCAAACTGCAGGAATAGCACCTTCTATAGGTTGAACCGGCTATTGCATTGTCATTTGTACAGTTTGTCGTAAAATTGCTAGCCTCGTGATACCATACCCTGATCTTGCAAGATACAGTTTGACTTTGTCGTGAATATCAGACTGGATTTGAACCTTACACATATGTCATAATACATTTCAATCAAACTTCCTTACCTGCGATTGGACTACTTATCTTTAATTCTCCCAATCAGACGGAAACGTACAACATCGGCATCTTAGAAAAAACTTCAGCTATAGTCGCTGATTGGTCTGATTGTTTTTTAAATGGACGACAAACGCTTTTGCATTGAGGGGTTCCAGACGGATAGTTGGAGCATGCGAGATCAGGAAGGTCTCAGGAGGCTATGAAACTGATATTATGACTGGCAAGTGACAACATCTCATATTTTGTGTTTCATCTATTGAGGATGCTGTTTCTTCAGTTTGAGTTTAGTGTTCGGTTAAAATGTTTTTATTTTTCATTTTTATTTTATTTTACAGTGCGTTGATTAAGGGCTGAAGAAGGATGTTTTGTATTGCAGGGAAATAAGCTGATAATGAGGATGGGCTCCTCAACATGTTTAAAAGAAGTAGGCCTACCTTTCTTATACATGCGTGTAACGTATGTTGATTGAACTAGCGTTGTCTGGCTACCTCACAGCGTTATAGCTACGTTACGTATTCTAAATGATGTGGGGCAACTAATCAACAGCGGTATAGCTACGTTACGTATTCTAAATGATGTGGGGCAACTAATCAGATAGCGTGATTAAATCCGAATTCGTCTCCTTCCGGAGTGTGTTGTTCTGAAAATGAGAAATAACTTATCGGAGATGCAGACTCCCTCCTTGGCTATCCAGCATCATCAACCTCTTAGCTTATGAAAATATAAAATCTATTGTACAAAAGGTTATAATTAAAACTGTTAAATCATGTAGCTCTCGTGTGTTTGTGTGTTTCTTTGTAGCGACAGAGAGACAGAAGCGGAATAACAGCAGGTAGTGTCAGGAGTTGTTTGCTGTTCCCTAGTTAGAGTTTGGTGTGTTTTAGGATACATTTTGTATAGAGAATAACACAGTAGATTTAAGGCTTTTATATTAATTATATTAACAATATGGTGCTTTCGCCGTAATTTTAAAATGAGTAATTTCACGTTTACGCTCAGTGTTATAATAATATCCTCCATTCCTTTTGCTGATAACAGTAAAATGTATTGTAAAAACTAGACTCAACCACTTTTTCTCTTTTTGATGAAGTAACCTACATCTATTAATTTGAATTGGGTGATTTTGTAAAACATTTCTACACAAGCTCTCTTAGAACCTCTTCGTGAATAACAACATTTAGGTCAAGTAGCAGAGCTCGGATATGATCATTCAGCAGTCCCGTTTTTTCACGACCTCTGCCCCAAGCAGACTCAGGGGCTACTAGGGGAGGGTTGCGCACCTCTGCCTACAGGGAGGAGTGGCTCAGGGAGGCTGAAGAAGTGATCTGTGGTTCCTGCTATGAGCATACTGCAGTAGCTCTCCTTCAGCTATACTTCTGGGTCACTGACCTCCCATAGCGATTCATAAATCAATTCTCACTTACTGACCCCTCACCTGCTGGGAACTGGACACTATAACCCTCATGAATATGGGATAGATGGTGGATTAAATCCTGTTTTAAAAGTGTAGAGTAGTTCAACTTGGTTTTATAGCCGTCATGTTAATTCTGGGCACACAGAACACAGAGTTATCAGTTATGAGTTATCAGTTATGAGTTTACCTAATTTGCTATCAAACAATGTAAATATTTTTGGTAACACACTCTATGAAGGTCACCATTATAATGGTCTACAGTCATAACATGTAAGGCAATAATCTATAGGTATTATAATTGTTTTACTCACTTACAAAACAGCATTAGACTTTATATATATATATTATGAGCTGTTGATTTCATGTATTCGTGTAGAACTAATGATAATAATAATAATAATAATAATAATAATAATAATAATATTAAAACTAATAGCTGATTATATAATACTGGCCAGGAATTTTAGACAGTGTTGCATAGTGCAATATGCATGTTGCATAGTGCATTATAACACCAACCCTGACTATTCATAAGTGCACAATGGTCACTGTGATGACGCATTGTTACAACTTATGATTATGGTGGAATGATTAAGGTGGAATACTAAATGTACATTATACCACGTGAGAGCATATCTTTAAGTATAAACATGTCCATACCATTATAACATGGTATATGAAAGAGGTTATAAAGAGGTTATAAAAAATAGGTTATATAAAATAGGTGATATAAAAGATGTTATAAATTTGTTATGTAAAATAGGTTATTTTAAAGTGGTTATATAAAAGAGGCCGGAAACTGCATGTACAGTACGGGCAATGCTAGCTCTAAAAAAGCTATTCATGTTAAATAAATGCAATGTGCCCCTTTTAATGAAATGCCCTGCGGCCTCCAAAACACACCTGTAATATACAGCTATCAAGTATTTCTTCTCATAAATGTGGCGGGAATTGGATTCATCACGTGAGTTTATTTCTCTGTTGCGCCTATTAGACATTAGTATCCTGTTCAGTCACTATGGGCTGAAAATGCTTATTTTCAATAGAAATACAATCCTACTACACCCTGGCCTGGAGTGAAAGCCTGGGAGTACAGTCGGTCATATCCTGACTTTTGTACAGTTTGAATAGGCAGACTTGTCAAAAGGGAATTCACAATAGACACTGCGAAATAGTTACCTTGTGCGTGTGTGTGTGTGTGTGTGTGTGCGTGCGCACGTTGGTGTGTTTGAACAGCGGCACACTTTAAAAGTTTTGAAAGAACGGGTTCAGGAAGAAAAGGCATTCCAGTTATTTGCTACAATATACTCAAGATCATCAGCTAGAGGCAGCTCACTGTGTGTGTATTTGTTAACATGGGTGTGATAATTAGCAAACCCCTATATGTGATATTTATGGTTTCAATATACTGTAAGTAATGGCAGCTTAGATTGCCCCCGTGACCAGACGTTTGAATTAGCACACTCATTTAAGTGTGAACTATTAACTTCTTCAGAAATGCAATGCACATTTACCGTTTTCCAGCTCTCTGGAGCAGATGAATCAGAATGACACCAAACACGATGTCAAGTTAGAACTGACCGCTACCCCTGCAGTCTTAGCTAACTACACTCACAGCAAGCCTATGGCGGGTCAATACAAAAATGCTATTTAATAATGAACAACTTCTTAGAAGAGGTAGTAAAGCTTCACATAATCACGCCGGGTTTCTTGACACGGGCATGAATTAACATCTATTAAAGTGTCACGAGGGAATTGTTGTACAACGCCATGAGATCCCATGTGGCCCATGCATGTCACATAGACAAATGGCTTGTGAATACTAATTTTTGTTTTGGTCGTAATTATTTCTGCGTTGCAATGATAGTGTAATTATATAGGCAGTTTAGAGGCATGAACATTTGGCCATTTTCTTGTGTTAGTCATGTTAAGATACAGTCAAAGTAGTGACAATGGAATTACCAGGCATTTTTAACAAATGGATATGACTAGTTAGTGTAAGGTTTAATAGTTCAGATAATAGAATTAGCAGGTATTGCTAACGAATAAACCTGTTGAGACTATGACTAAGGTTTAATAACTCAGCTCTTCATTTTTATCACGGCATTTAGACCACATCCACCTCTTATACCTGTTACAGAACCTCGTATTTACCGCTCTCATTTCCATATCGAGGTCATGCTGACCACTATCACCAAAATCTAATAATTTCTCATTCTGACATTGTTGAGAACCTATACAATGTGACAAAATGATCAATAAATCGCCCAAAACATGTAATAATTTAAGAATTTGAAAAGCTCTTCATCATAGTTGATCATTATGGTTGGAAAATATAAAAATATGGGTGCAATAATAATCATATGCTGGGTATATAGTGAGTGTACCCAGTGATACCTACAGTACATCGTCATAGGCCCCACAAAAAAACACCAGATCAGATGTTACATGATGTTCATGACTTCACTTGAGCTATCGACGGTCACATCTAATACTGCTGACTGACCCAAGTGCATCCTGAACCAGAGCCAGAGTTTCCCTGTCATCCCTCACATCTTTGTACCGTTGTACTGGAAAATAGAGCACCCTTTGTTACCCCCGAAGGCCACTTATGACACAGAAGTGCATGATGGGATTGATGAGGGGCATGGGGTTGACAGGGCTGACATTCTTCACCACACCAGTGGATGGTTAATGTGGAAGGACAGGGATGGGGGTGGCGGGGGGCGGGGGTTAGGGGAAGGATAGCAGGACAGCCGTGCGCTTTGTAATCCCGTTGGCTCGGTCACCCGGCCTTCAGACTGCGGCCCAAATGACCCAGGCCAGCAATCAGCTCTGCGGTCCTCCACCAGGGGGAGGGTCACAGGGAGACAAGGGGGATATGAGGAGGGTCACAGGGAGACAAGGAGCGGGGAGACCGGGCACAAAAGATACGGAGGAAAAGAGGGAGAGGAGATAGCCGAGAGGCGGGAAGGACAGGCGGCAGAGTGATGCAGAGGCAGAAGTAGAGGTTATAAGAGGATAATGGGCAGAGAGAGAGAGAGAGAGAGAGAGAGAGAGAGAGAGAGAGAGAGAGAGAGAGACAGAGAGATATAGATAGAGAGAGAGAGAGAGAGAAGTGGTTGTGTGCGGAATCACATCCATACGATGCAGAAGGCTATCCACTTGTGAGAAAGAAAGAGAGAGAGAGAAAATGAGAGAGAAGGAGAGATATACATAGAGAAAGAGAGGGAGAGAGAGAGGGAGAGAGAGAGAAGTGGTTGTGTGCGGACCGGGGGAGGGGGGCGATGGATAAAGCTAACCACTAACAGCTGGATGGTTGGAGTAGTGTAGCTTCACTGACAGCCATGCTACAGTACAGTAGATGTTGAAGTGTCTTCTAAAACAGGCGTACATTTGTACGTATATACGTTTGCCATACATGTGTCTGAGCCCCTGGCCATTATGGACCAACGAGCAGAAAAAAACATTTAGACTAGCCTTGACAAATTGTACTATTGAATTTCAACCACAATACTTCCAGGATGTCAGTTTGACGAGAAAGGCTGCATTTCCATGTCTGTTTTTATTTTTCCAATAGCCTAATGTGAAGTGGCTTTACTCTCTGTTTGTGATCCATGTTCAGGACACTTTTTTTTTACACACAGTATTTCTTGTATCTTTTTTTATTAATTTTTAAGTTAGTATTAGGTCAGGATAAGCGGAAGGTGCTTTACTTGCAACTACCAATGACAACATTAAGGGCTACAGTACTGAACTTTGAGAAATGATGCCAACAAGCTACTTAATGCGTAAATAGCAGTCTTTCATCTTGAGAAATGACAGTTAGCAACAGCACAAAGAGACCAGCACTTATCTCTCAATGATCGCAAATGGTTGCAGCAGCATCGAACTTTAAGGCCTTTCATGTAGTAAGAGGTTTTTCTTTCAGCTTTTAGCCAAATGCATAGTATCTCAATAATATAACTCCCTGGAAAAATGTTGGACTCCCTTGTCAGTTTAAGCTGCTACAGTAAGTAAACAACCAGACTAAAATACTAGAATTGATATAGGAAAAAAATAAGGTTCGTCATTACCAGTACTTTAAAGTGAATTATGGAGTCCAGGAAAATAGTATAAAACTAGTAGATATTTATTTACATAACATTTTAACAGAAGGCATATGGACTGAATAGATGGGCACAAAATATGGCTCACACCCTAATTCTTAGCATTTGCAGACATCTCATTTATATATCTGATTGATTTATGCCAGTAAACAAAACATGCCAGTCAATTCATTGTGAAATACATATGCTCTTAAATCATATTTCATATTCTATTATTGTTGACAAGACACATACACACACACCCACACACGTACAGTATATGCCCATATTAGTTGGATGGTTTCTATTAAACTGACATCATGGTAGCTGAAATTAGACATTACATATTAACTGTTCACACAGCTCAAAGGAACATTATTAATTTTTAAAAGGAAAATCTGTCTTCTTATCAATATTCAAATTTACTGATGGATCTAAACCCATACAATTGTAGTCTGAATTGCATGTTTGACATAGAAGAACATATGTCACTGCATGGACACGAAGGTATTGAGTCCACAACAAAATTAATCATTTAGATTGTGTTAGCTCAAATCAAATATTAATATCAGTCTATTTTTCAGCATATGTGCACTGGTTTTCTGTGTAGGGATAATGGTGTGCTCTTTGAAGGTGCACATATTTTGCTGAGCCAGTCTTTGTGTAACTCTATCGAGGGTGTAGAGTGGCCGATTCTACTGTTATCTGACGCTATTGACATCCTGGGTACATCAATCAATATGCTCCCATAACACCAGAGGTATGAATTTACACAATATATAGTCATGGACACCATATAGGGGCAACAAAATGTTTAATTAAGAATTTACATATTTGAATGAATTCATGAACAAAAAATGTATAGAGCTGCCATTTGTTAATAGTGTCTCAACAACAAACACATTGGTGCAAAATAATACAAAGGCAAGATAAAATCAGGCCCCTGATTAAATAAATGATCCATTTACACATATTTGTAGTAGGCCTATGTCATAGATAGGTGCAGACACACAGTATGCATTACTTGGTATTTGCAGTACCAAACATTACATTAGACGATGGAATTAGTTAGGCCAACACAAGAGGAAAAGAACAATATACATCACATGCTATTATCTGCATACAATTATACCATTATGCAAATTGATGATGTAAATAACAAATTAAATAGGCAAATAAAGGAAACATTCAGCGATACAGCATGTGCTGTTCATCTGAATCAAAATATCTATTCTGTATAAAAACTTTTAGTGCATTTGTACAAAATGTTAAAATTACAGTTTGCACGTTATTTGCATAATTATAGTGAATAAATACAGACCACAGTACATACCTAGATATGTTATTAAAACCTTTGTTAGGGCACAAGTAAACATAACACGATATTTACCGTAGAGGACATCTTTAGGAATGTACAAAAATATGTACTTTCACAGTAAGGAATGCATGAAGAAATACCATCAGTAGTAACTCTTCGATGATATCAACATTGATGATCCCAGACTTACATTTAGATGGGCTATTGCATAATCTTACCCTGCACTGGGTCCTAATGTAGTGGTAAAGCATTTCTCTTAGTGCATATGGATGTCTATAAGGCCCATAGCCAACACAGGCATAAAACCCAGAGCTATAGATGATGGAATCTTTCCAATGCAAAACACCTGAGCAGATATCAATATCGAGGGAAATAAACGTGTTAAATAAACAATATAAAGCATAATCATCAGACAGAATACATCCAATAACCTTCGTAGTGAGACACAGGTCAGTCTTAACTACAGCAGTCCTACTGTAAATGCCATCGTACAACAAACGTCTAAAGGTTCTCTTCCTTGTTTGTGTCCGGAAATGTCCTTGTAGTCGAAACTCGAAATTGTACAAAAATGCTGTTCTGGGTTGAAAGGCCAGCACATACCTCCCTCGCACCTGAAACTCTCTTCCCCAAACAGCCAAACACACCCACACAGAGAGTTGTGTTTCAAAATATAAACAGTGAACTAAAGCAGGATTGTTGGGGTTCTCAGGGCGCTAAGACACAATGGAGGACTGTGTCTGTAACATAGAACAACACACATTAAGCACCACAGTAGCACTTTTGTTGCTACAGTAAATGCGATATTGCTGCCATATTGTTGTTCTGTTGTTCTTTCCGGCACAGCTACAACATTTGCGCTTGGTTTGCAGCAAGGCTGGAGTGGTTCGGTTAATAAACGGTATCATTCAGCCGGGTTCAGAATAGTGTGGTCTGTCGGTGTGAAAAACAGTTTTTAGCCCTGCGTTTACGGTAGCCAGCCTGACAGCCTGCATCCCATCAGAACCCTGTCATCAGATCGCTGGCTGACCCGATCAGCAAACGAGCTCTCAATTTTGTTTTGGTTGGCGTTCCATTGTGTTTTTCTGAATCCAACACTCTCACGCACACACACACATGGACCAGCTATGTTAACAGACAAGTGGTGTTCCATTTGAATAACTGCCAAAGAACACAGTGCCATTTTCTCCGACGCGGATTCCCGACCGCGAGACGAGCGGTTATGGCCAATCTCCTTGGAAACAACACAAACGGTTAGAACACCGTCCACATTTTAAAGTTAATAAGGGAAAAAGACCCCAGCCATTCTCCCGTCATAGATCCTCCGCGGGCATGACAGACACTCCGGGTCAAAGGTCACACGCAGGTTCCCTGGTGATGCACGATGTACTGCTTGCGATGCTTCAGACCCAGACCCCTGTCTTTGAACTCCATGCCCCTCTGCTGTGAGGTGTCCACCAGTGCACTGGCAATGGCAATACCTGGGGAGAAGACAAGAATGGAGTAGTGGTATAACAACAGGTATATCAACAGACCAAGCACACCGAACAGTCCAGCGGGCGAATGTGCCTCACAGTGTGGCGATATGAGCAGATATGATTTTACAACGCATTTCAATGTTTGCTGCGTTTCACACTCAAGCGGTTCTATTTGTGGACGGAAAAACGGAAAAGCTGATAAAAGAGAAAGAAAAAAGGTACGTCTGCAGTACCTGTGCGTGCGTGTGCGTGTGCGTACACAATATAATTCAGTAAGTAGAGTAATTTAACCAAAAAAATATTGTTTGGGTGACATTATATATAGATAGTTATATAACATTTAAATGAAATAATAGAACATTTATTTTAACAACACAAGATATCAAATCCTTCAGCACGTCTCAACATGGCCTGTGTCTTCGTCTCGGATGAATCTTGCCGTTGCTTGCTTGCCCTGTTCAGAGAAACACGGGATACTGTAACTGGGATAACACCTGTTTTTCAGAGGTGGAGCATTTTCACAGCAAAACCGACTTGCGCTTTGCACCGCAGTTTACATACATTCAACGGAATAGGTCATCACTCTCTCCTTACGCGTCTCCTCCCATTTATTGGTGTGACACTCCCATGAATGCATATGCATGAATAGGAGAGTGCAACTTGCGATCCTGTGTTCTTTCAGCAGGCAGAATGGCGTTTTAGCCATGTTCATACATACAATGCCTTATTTTAGACGCAAAGTGCCACAAAATTATACCTAAAACGGGCGCTAACAAATGATTACATGAGGCTCTAAGTGTCTGCATGCAAATTGTGTGAATCAGTTTCGTAATCAAACATTTTTAACTTTTCACGGGGGTTCTCTCTCTAGTTTTCTTTAAAAGCTCATCATGTGTAAACGAGACAAAATAGTTTGCATGAATGTATGCACAGTACTCTACAACCATTTGGAAAGAAAACAGCAGAAAACAGTTGCCTAAAATAGGTTTTTGTACGAGTGATATTTGGAGACGACAGGCTGCTTATTAAGAGAACTGCTGCAGCTCACTAGCAAGAGAACTTTAATGGGTTCATAGACTTCAGCTGAAATACCATCAAAGCCAACGATCTTCAGTATGAATGCTTTCAATAGTTTGAACAAGCTCCACAATCGTGATAAGCTATTAATGACTTTTAATATTCATTTATAATTTTCCTTTCCATTCTTTGTATTTTTTCCACATTTTGCTTGTGCGTGTGTGTGCGTGTGTGAAAGAGTGGGTGGGGAGGGGCTGGGGGTAAGGGGGGGGGGGGGGGGGGGGGG
>JAODUK010075872.1:0-15946 GCA_027564635.1 Typhlichthys eigenmanni | reverse complement strand
CACAAAAATACAGCCCAAAACGTGAATGTTATTGTTATTGCGCCCCCTAGTGGACAAATGTGTCGAAATTGAGAGAGCGGTTTCAGACTAGGGTACCACATGTATTTACCATGTTTTGTGAAGATGGACCAGGATGAAAATTAGTGGAATTGCAGGTGAATGGCATCTCTACATGGCCAAAATTGGCCACTTTTTACCACGCGGCTCTAGGGGTTGCCATTTACTTCAATGGCAGAATAATAATAATAATAAAACGCACGATAACAATAAGGGCTTCGCCACTTCATGGCTAGGCCCTTAATAATAATAATAATAATAATAGCAGCAATAATAATTGTGAAGCATTTATGATTCATCCTGGAGGCAATGGTTCTGTTGACTGTGTGCACGTATGTGCATGTGTAGGTGTGTGTGTGTGTGTGGAGTGGGCGTATTTGATTTTCTGCCTCTGCGTTGCTCTCTGTGAAGGTTAGTTAGTATTCTTATACATATGCTCACTTACTCTCTTTCCCTCTCTCTCTCCCTCTCTCTCTCTCCCTCCCTCTCTCTCCTTCTCTCTCTCCCTCCTGCGTCATTAATGAGCAACCAAGGTCAGCCACTCCACTGTTCAGCTGAACCTCTGCCGCAGATGCACCCCTTTCATGTTCTCTATAGGGGAGCGAGGGAGGGAGAGCGAGGGAGAGAAGAATGGCAACAACAGAGGAGGTGCAAGAAAAGCAGAGGAGCAAGGGAGGAAGTAAAATCAGAGGATAAAACAGTACAGCTAAATGCATAACAGTGTGGAGGCTCCCCATATCACGTGTGTACTTTGGGTGTGCAGAGGGGTGTCGAAATTAAATGAAGATGAAGCGATGAATGACTGAAGAGTCATCTTCATCTGCCGGAGGTCCGATTTCTCATGTAAACGCCATTTGACACTCCCCACCGATATCTTCCCAACACACACAAACACATGCTCACACACATGCACAAACACGCACACACACACACACGCACAACCACACAGTCTCAATCCACCCAAAGCCCCCCTGGATGCTATTTGAGTGCCATTGCCCCAAGGTGAGTGGTTCAGTGTGGATGGGTTCAGCACGAGCATCCAAGAAAGACCAAGGACCCCCACTTCTTCCGCCCCTGACCAAGACCACCAAAAGACGAAGCCTCGCATGGGCCTTTTCCCTCCTCCTCCTCCTCCTGTCACACTCTCCCCTCTCTTCACATCGCCACAACGGAGACTGGCAGAGAGAAACGGAGAGAAAATAGAGAAAGCGGGAGAGAAGACAAGCGGGGGAGGACTTCATCGTGGGAGAGAGATAGTGATGAGACGGGAGGAAATTAAAGAAGGACGAGAGACGCACAAGGCGAGGTATTCTGTAGAAATTGTGAGTGGAAGAAGGCAGAACACTGGCGGAGTGCGAGTGAGAGGCAGGTCACGTGCTGTGTGTGTGGGTGAGGCCTCACCTATTAGAGGCTATTAGCCTGTGGCTGATCTATGGAGTGTTGTCATGGATATGAGGTTTAGATAGGCAGCGGTCTGGACTAGATAAGGTTTGTGTAATGGAATCCAGTCCCACACCATTCCCCATGGGATGGAAAGATGGGGCTAATTCGATTGCCCCCTTCCACACATTCTAAAACGTTCCAGGGCCGGGTAAACGGATGGGGTACTTTACAGGCAAGTGCACCACACAAATGCATCAGTCAATCCAAATCCTGTTTATATTCCGATATTTTGTGGCTTAGAACAGAGTGAGCCATGTCTCAAAATGCAGGGCAATCTGTTATTACACCTTTGGAACAGACAAAACGGACATGGGTCAAATATAATTTTCATTTCTTATTATTTCATGTCGATCGAAGTGTTTTTGTGATTTGGCATTACTGAAAAAAACTATTTTACTCTGTGGCCTTCAGACACAATAAACCACAGATAAAGTGGTCCTTGATAAATTAGTAGCTATTAAAATCTCAGATGAAATTCACTGTAACAGAATTTTCTTTTTTTGTTGATCCTGAAACATTTTATGGTGAAAAAAACAGTAAAAGAGAAATTGATATCTAAAAACAAAACCCTGAGTATTGTTTAAAACAAACAAACAAACAGACAGACATAGTTAAACATATTTTGTAAGGACTGGGCTTGCTTTAGCAGGACTACATTAGACATGGGATCACTGTAATGTTTCTCAAAGGCACAGAAAGGCACAGAAAATCAGTGGTTAGTGAGACCAGCTGTGAGCTATATGAGCAGAACTACATCAACATAACATGGCAGAAAAGCTTGTACTTCATGAGGCAACCCCCCCCTTCCCCCTTATTAAATTAGTCATGAACAATGATAATGTGTTTTGCTTTTGCGTATTTGCATGTATCATGTGTAAAACCTCTTGTATTTACTGGCAGCTAGATGTAGTGCAAACAGAACACTTCTCATTACCAACTCGCTTGGTTAATGGCCTTTCTCGTCAATTTTCCAAACGTTCGAAAGCCTTTGGCGTCCTAGGATGAAGACTTCGGTCATTGACTGTTACGGCAAGGCTACGGAGTTGCCACCACTGGTTTATTTTTTAGCTATATGGGCATGCAATCTCAGTGCAAGTTATTAGCTCCTGGTTGTAGAGAAATAATCAATATACAATCGAGACATGTTGAAATGTAATTACTTTAATTCATAGGCTACACATAGCCTATACCGAAATATAACTGAAACTATTTCATTTTATGATTTCAGGTAAATACATTTTAACATGTCTCGATATATATATACATCTAAAGACCCCGATATATACTTACTTTGTGTACACGTAGTGGCTGCATCGTGAAAGGCATTGCTCACATACGTGCCTGCGTACCTTGCGTGTGCTCAAGTAGGGGGCAGATCATAGCCAAATCATCCCTGGCCAAAACTGGAATATTTTCCTTGACTACCTCGGAATTTCCACAACAACAACCACCTGAAATGTGGAGCGACATGGAGACATAATTTGGTAATTACAGACTAGCTCTACTAACTTCTCTTTGAAACTTCCCGGCATGGTTGATCTTTGTTCAGAGAGTGCTGCTGTTGGTCTGTCCGATCCTGATATTCTGCCCCCACGTTCATGTGCTGTATTGCATCATGCGTATGCATAGCATACATTTTTCAGGATGCGCACAAACTATGCTCCGAAGGAACGCATACTGCCTTTACTGTAAGTTATTCATAGGCCTGTGGAACAAGAACCCTGCCCTTATAACCCTTCCCTACTGGCGTTCAAGTAGCGTTAGGAGCTTGTTGTTTTTTATTGTATGTAGCACTTTGTTCACTTGTTTTTAAATGTGCATTATAAATAAATTGACTTGCGTGCGTGTGTGTGTGTGCGTGTGTGTGTGTATGTGCGTGTGTGTAAATTAGTTTTAATGTAGTTCATGATGAGAAATCACTGACACGGGGAAAGATACAGAGTATATAATACAGAGTATCTTGCAAAATGTTGGATGTTGCAGTGAAATGTGAAAAATGACACTGGTAATGTCTGGTATATAATCACACGCACGCACGCACGCACGCACACACACACACACACAGTAAAACACATGAAAGCGTGTACACACATGCACAGACGGATGTGTGGGCACAAGTGTGCGCAAGCATGTGTTTTAATGTCTGAGATACATCATCAAGACAGCCGTGTGTTTTACTAGACCCATTTGAGTCCAACCATTTGGAACCTTTATTGCTCCAGCATAGGTCGGACATGGAATGGGAGTACAGTAAGCTACGGTATGTGTGACGTGCTTCAGCCGTTCGCCACCTTTATACCCGCTGTCCTCCTGTATCTTCTCAGCGCTGTGTTGTTCTGCTGCTTATACGGGCAGACGCAGGGTCTTCTGTCCTTATTGGCCATTGCATCCCCCTCTCCCTAAATATTCCCCGGACATTCCCCTGATATTAACGACCCTCCCCCATCGTCCCATTCCCATTCCATCGCTCTCATCTACCTCTAAAGCCCTTTTTATTTACTTCTATTCCCTCCTGCGCCCTTTCTCCCCCCACCCTCCATTCCTTCACGCTCTAACCTCTCCACCACCTCCTCCAACTCGGCTCGGAAGGGTCGGTTTATTACGAGGGCTATGGGACTGTCTTCCTTCAATAACTACACTTTATTGTGACCTCATAAAACCACGAGAAGATAGGATTTGGATGATGTACACGTCTGTATGTGTGCATCCTGGCATTTCCTATACTTATTTGAAACGTGTGCGTGCATGCGTGTGTGTGTGTGTGTGTGTGCGTGCGTGTGCGTGTGTGTGTGTGTGAGAGAACATGTGCTTTGTGTTACAGCTGTGGTACTGTCTGACACTGGGACCCCTACACAATGCACTTAGATGTTGAAATAATAACAATTTATTAAATTGAATGAATAAAAAAAAAGATATCTTAATACAATTCTAACACATTTATTTAAAAAATTAATAGACATTCTTCATCCTTAATTTTTCTAAATGTGTCAATTCTTCATGGTTGTCTATTGCCAATATTTGCACATCTTTTCTTGTGATTGCACAACTTACAGATTTGGTTAGCAGGGAGAAATGGGGCCGGAGCAGCAGGAAAACAGCTGATGAAGGAGGGAACAAAAGCATTACATTCTTCTATCGGTCTCCCTGTCCATCTTTCTCTTCACCCCTCATTCACTAATCCTCTAATCAATGAAACTCTGAGGGACCAATGTCTTCTTACTGGAGCTGTGGACGCACAATAGCGTGCACACACACACACACACACACGTATGCGTGCACACGCACACTACTGTATGCAATTGTCACCTGCTGTTGTTGTGTCACACGGCATGCATTGTGACAGAGCTTGCTGATGCTATAAAAGGTATGCGCTTCAATACTTGAACTGTTTTGATGATGAAACAGCACTTGAAAAGCCACTCACACACACACGCACACACACACGCTCACATACTATGAGAACCAGTGCCTGCATTTGCTCTCTATACTGCATCCTCGCAGCCTAGAGAGGAAGGTATACCACACATCACAGTCTGACAGATCTTACAGTGGCTTGTGTTTAAGAATATGTGCATGTGTGTGTGTGTGCGTGTGTGTTGTGTTACTCTACCAGCACTCGAGTAAGCAAGACAAATTGAGGAGAGAGAGAGAGAGAGAGAGAGAGAGAGAGAGAGAGAGAGAGAGAGAGAGAGAGAGAGAGAGTAAACAAAGCCACTTTGGCCTGCTTCCCAAAACATAATCTGACAGGGAGTCCACTTGAGCCACACTTTCCTCTGCATGAGAAAATCAGAGAGGCTCAAAGAGGTTTGCTGTTCACAGACAGCAGGTCTCTCTGGCTCACATCTGTAAGAGAAAGCATACATTGGTCACCTTCCAAACCAGGCCGCATTCTGATTGGAGAGGCACAGGCCGAAGTCTGCTGCTGTCACCACATATAGAGCAGAGATGTGTATGTGATTGGACATAGAACAGATAGATCATAATTAGATTGGACAGTTAGACAGACAGAAGACTGTATGAAGGATTACGGTAGCACACAATCAGTTTGTTTGTGTTTGCTCGCGCTTTAGCATAGCAAATAGTGGAAGGCAATAGTGGGGGTGGTGGGGAATCACAGCCAACCTGTCACTGATTTACAAATTCATATTCAAATTCAAATTAAATTAATTCAGATGAGGGAATTCAAGTCTTCCTGGATCAGAATAATTTATCCTCTGGGATATACCTTTCCTATTATGAATACTAACTTTTAATTTCCTTCAGAATTTGGTCTTCCCACATCACATTGAAAACAACACAACACAAGTTGCATTTTCTGATAGGAATGCATCTCCGCTGGACAGTGATTTGATATATCCTGGCAAACAGGAATTGAAGCGGGTTATGTGTCAGGAAGAGCATCATCGTGATAAGACACTGTTCTCCGCTTCGCTGCAGTGATAAGCTATGTCTAAAGTGATTTACACAGAGAAAAGTCACTTTGTCAAGTTATCCTATGCAACTCAAATCAAATTTTATCCCTGAATTTTCCATAAAGTGTCAATCGCTGTTACGGGTCATGTGTCGTGAGTGTGCGTGTGTGTGTGTGTGTGTGTGTGTGTGTGTGTGTGGGTAAGTGAGTGATAGGGATTATGATGGAGATGGCATTGCCTTGAGACAGTAACCTAGCAATTGACATGCCGGCCATTAGTCCCGCAGGCCTGTCAAAGGCTGTCGCCCTGGTGTCATAGCAACAGTGCAGGGCGTGTCCATAGATGCTGAGAGCAATCCCAACATGAAGGGTGATGGGTCACAGCTAGAAAGATGCTATAGCCTGAAGAAAAACACATGAGCATATATTAAATATGCTTAAACAACACTCTTGCATGCGCACGCACACACACACACACTTAACTCCAACTAAAAACAGATGGACATCTGTTGTGGTAAACCTGTGTTAACCTCACACACTCACAGCCGCCAAGAATCCTGTTTACGTACATGCAGCATTAAGGATCTGCTATCCGCTTACAAACACATGGAAATGATGTGCGGATCATCCTAAACACGTATTTTCACAGTTAGGTTTACACAGTTTAACACCAAATTTCAGTAGAATCTTAAATGCATCTGGCGGAAATTTAAATAACCAAGCTTACAAAAAGGCTCACTTTGGCACATTGAATGATACAAGTCTTAAATCCTCTAATCCTGTCATTAACTCGCGTGTAATCACTGCTAACCTTGGCTCATTAACAACAGATGATCAACAGATTAAGACAGAGGCAATTTGAGGTAGAAACAGACACAGTTTTAGAGAAGTAGATAAACAAAAAGATGAACACCTTGCTGATAAGCTAAGTGGAATGTTTGAATTGTTCGCAGTAAGACTAATCAAGTATTGATAGCCTTGTGTTCATAATAAATTATGCACTGTGTTTCTGGAAAGTTAGCAATGATCCTCACTGCTTACTGGTTGTACACATTATCTCAATGGTTTAGAGATTTTGTAACATGTAAACTGAGAGAGCAGTCAATCTATTACACTGTATTAAAACAACCTCATCAGGAGCAGTACATCGATTCTTATTATGGAAATAGGATTCATGAAGCCTATTTTCAACAAACACTAACTGTAATGGGAAAATACTTTTTAAGTGCATTCATAATTCTCACTATTTTTATGTGTTGGCATAATGGCAAAAGAAACGTGCATTTTCTAATGTTGTAGACTTAAAACAAGTTTGAAGCTGAGTCAATGTTACACTTTAATACGATGGATAGTGCTGTATGCCCGAGGCAGGTAGGATTTGGTGGGAGACTTTGGGGGCTAACCTTAGCCAACCTCGCTAGTTTGGCTCAGACAGACCAGGAGCAAAACTGACATGGACAGGTTCCAGATGCACTCTCACACACACTCCAGTGCACACGCACGCACACACACAGGCGCACACACACGTACACACACAGGCGCACACATACATACACACACACACACGCACACACACTAATCTACTCTCTCAGAGCCTCTCTCTATTGTTCTAAAGCACAAATGCCATCTATACCGAGGCTGTGTGTGGGAAGAAGACGCCGACTTCTCGTCATTGTTTTGGCTTTTGCGGGCGGACATGTCAATCCTTAGTTCTGAAGAGAATGCGTATGTCGAGTGTGTGCATGTGTGTGTGTACAAACAGACGTGGGTGTCTAAATGTCAGATCATATAATTGCGTACGTTGCTTACTGTTGCCCTGTGCCCTGGGGACAGCTAGGCCTTTCTACAGAGCCTACGCACATTAGGCACAAAGGCAGTCTTGGATGCATTGCATCCAGTGGATCATCCAGAACTACAACCCCCATGATCACATGCTTCCCACAATATGTTAAGAGGCAGAAAGTAAAGCAACTTGTTTTCTTTTTATTAATGTTTTATGCGTTGCTGTAAATGAACGGCTGTAAAATCTAATGACTAGAGTAACGTCACTGTGTTGTGATCAGAGCTGAACACAGGCTGTGTTTACAGCACTATATAAAACAGGTACTTCACAGGATAATAATACATGGAGGAGACAAAATAAGTAGAGACTGGGAGGAAGGGAGGGGTGAATGGATGGATGGATAAAGGGAAGGATGGTCGGATGATAGACAGATGGATAAACGAATGCTTGGCTGGATCTTCCAGGCAGGCTTCCAGCACTGCTGGCAGCTCTTTGTTTTCTCTTTCGTTTCGTCTCTTCCGCGCTCCCGTGGGAAAAGCCACACTCCCACTGACTCCCGTGTTGCAGTCGGATGACTGGAGTTACATAATTAACTCTGTTTGATTGTGGCTATTTCACATGGCACGGCACTCTCTGGGCACTGCCACGTGTGTCCCCACACTGCAGCTTACGTACAGTATATCTGATGTTGATGTTACTGCAATGCACACATTACTCCACAATGATACATTTTCTTCTTTATTAAATAGTTCAATATTGAATATAGGACCTTTTAAGGGTCTATCTAAATTAGAGAGTGCATCTCTTTCAGCTAAATTAGACCCCTGACTACAGGTGAAAGTCAATGTACATTCCTATCTTCAGCAGATATATCATTGCTCTTGCTTTGAACAGAACAGTTGGCTATTTATGTGATTCAACAGATCTGCAGTGGCCAGAAAACCAATGTATATTCACATGTTAAAATAATATCAAGGTGGAAAGGGGGGGGCGGGGGCGGGGGGTGTTACTAGAGCGCGGTAGAGTACTTGCGCTCAGCCAGGACAAGCAGTGCTGATAAGGCTGATCAATGAAGGTCTGGAGAAGATGCTCAAACATTCATTAATACTCTCAATTTAGCATCGATCCCCCCTCCCAGAGCTGACAGAAGACCCTCGGCCACGGCCACAGACCTGCTTCTATCCAGTCTGTCAACCACAAAATAGACGCTGCTTCAAGTATTAAATATCGCTGGCTGTGAAACAGGTGTCATAGTTGGATTGTTATTAAGATACCCTGCATGGCTGTGGCAGAAAAATGCATTGAAAAGCACAAACATCTACAGATGATTACAGTAAGGGATGTGATTTATGCCTCCTTCATCGAGGCAATCAGGATAATTTTTCGTGGTAAAACGCACACATTTGCACAAATACTTGCAGACATGCATATACACATTATTGCGATGCGCACCTACACGCACGCGCACATGCATATTTACACACACACACGCACACACAGTCAAACTGAGAGTCTGGAGTGAAAGCTTCTCAATTTCAAATTATAGCACATCTTAAATACACCAACCAGCGGAGGATGTCTTTAAATACGTATTTAATAGAACTTGCATCTTTAACAGGTAAACAACCCCAACCCCTACCCCAACATCTCAAAATGAATGTGATAAGATAATATCACTTACAGTAATACTCCTGCATCCCTTTACGGTAAAGAGTTTCTCAACCTACAGTCCCTGGATGTTGCATGTACACTTCAACCTTCTCTAACTTGAGTCTGGATCTATTGGAAAGGCCAACCCAGGTTCAGTTCACTGTACAGTGGCTGCATAGGGTAGCTGTATACGTAGATCCCTGCAGTGGCACTATGATACTGTCGGCATGCAAATGGCAGCCTGTGGATGAGCAATCGTATAAACTTGCTGCTCCTTGGCCTCCCAAGGTGGAGATGATTCTTTGCGGGCCTGTTATGTAAATAAGAGAGGTGCCGTGAAGTCAGCTATAAGGACCATAGGTGCTGCAGGCCGGTGGGCTGCTTGCTGGGAGAAAGAGACAGGATGGAAATGGAAATATTTTATTCTCAAACAGCTACCGCTGCATTTAGGAGTCCCTGGCATACCTACAATATATTAAAATGTATTTCAAATGATATTTAGACATGAAGAACAAAAAGTATATTTTAAGGTTTACTTTACATGAAAATACTGAATTCTCTTCATTGGTAACATACTGTATATCTTGTTGTGTAGTGGAAGTGTTGCTGATATAATTTGGAGCCACGATGCTCTTGCACTTTCAGGCAAGGTTTAGTTAATTGTCTAATATATTTTCCCGACAAAAATTGGATATCAGCTAAGGTCACGTTTATTTGTGGCCAATATAAAATGGTAATGGCCTGCGTCGCCAGAGCGTCCTATGAGGTGTCGGAGAGTAGTTTTGATCCACCCGACTTAGGGAAAGTGCTTGGGTCAACACTATTTTGATGGAGAACATCTGGCCCTGCAGTATTTTGACTGATGTTCCTAACAAGACACTCTCTCCCTCTCTCTCTCTCTTAACTAAATAATCTAAGCGGTTATTTCCCAGGTGTGTCGTTTCTACATGGTCACACTATTTCTTACTTTATGTTGGCGAGATAACACTGTTTAATTCAACATGCACACTGCCTCTATCAGTCACCCCATCACCTTGCTGTACACACACACACACACACACACACACACACACACACACACACACACACACACAGAGGGCATCAGTCATCACAGAATGTTTATGTAGACCTTTGGATCAATAGGCAGCCAGCCTCCGGACATCAGAAATCAATACTTCAGCACATGGGAGGACCCAGAGCATGAACAAAGCCTTCATGCACACACACACACAAATTACATAGATAATTAATGAGTACACTAATGCAGGAGACAATGTGATGAGACATCCATTTGGAGCTAACCTCTGTTGGCACCTTTGCCTCCCTTGATCTTTATACAGAGCAGATGTACCTGGTAATGGTAGCTTACCTGCCGTACATCACATACAGTGTGTCATTTACTGTGAGTCAATACATACAGCTGTGGAACACATATGATAGCTTTTGAACTGGAGATACTTGTTGCAAGGAGCCTGCGGGTGGGTCAAATCATATTCCTTGAATTACAAATACTGTACAGTGGAATTGTGCTGATTTATGCTAACGTATACCTTCTCTCACCTGTAGGATTCCATTGGAGGAATTCTGCTTGGGTATTGCTATTGCATGAATATATTACTCGTGGAAATGCCCTTCCCAAAACTGGCATGAAGTAATATATTGATAAACGTGATTCATGATTAACATGTTAAATAATAATGAATGATTTATGTAGGTAGTAAGGTTTTTAAAACATTGACTAGTTTGTATTGAAGCCCGTATAGTGTAGTAAGTTACTCCTGCCATGCCTCTGAAACAACACACTGCCATAGCCTATAGCTATCCACACATAACAAACACACAAAAAGAAACTTTACTAGTGTTAAAATGAAATGCAATTCATCTTCTGGAAGTGTGTTGTTTTAGATAGAGGCAAGGTACGGGAGGCAAAAGGCAATTAGGAGATAGAGGGTAAAAAAAAAGCAACTCCATTTCTATTTTTGCAGATTTCAAACAAGTCACACAACAATAGTCCTAAGGGACGCGCAGCTGTCGCTCTCCCTGTTGACATGCATGAGTACCCCCACCAACATGAACACGTCAGACTGTATCTTCACCAGACCCGCGCATGTGCATATGCACGTGCTCACGCACACACATGCATTTATGGCCTATATAGACACACAGACACAGCTGTCAGCCTGTATGAGTTTGGGTGACAGTAAAATCAGTCTGCAGCTTACAGGTTATAACCCCTTTACAACCCTCTCAAAACACTTTAATTAAAACGTCTCCAGTTATTAAAACACATGTCTCCATGCCTTGACCTTCACACCCTAACTGCATACTCTCAAACAAATTGTCTGAGTATCTCACACACACACAGAAACACACCACTGACACTGAACTACATTTAAATATATTTAAATCTTAGCAATATCCGAAAACAAAATACATGGCAATCTCTAGCTTGATCATTTGAAAGCAAGTATATAATCTTGGGAATGCATTTATAGAATGCAAAAATGTGACATGTATTTTGTTTGCTTCAAGGTCGATTTTGTTCGCCTGGTGATGAAATTTAACAGTAGTCTACAGTAACGTTAGCTACAGAGCTATGTTTACAAGGGCTCCTCCGGGATAGCTGATTACAGACGGATATTTCTACGTTTATAGCCTGCCTGCTTTATTTTGTAGCACTCAAAAATGATAGCATGGACAGTTGCACTGGACGACCTGGACGACAGAGTAAGGTAGCTATTAGTCGGATTGGAGGTCGGTAACGTTGCGCTGCTTTCCCGGAGTTGCACCGGGCGACCTGGACGGCAGAGCAAGGTAAATGTATGTCGGATTGGAGATCGTTAATGTCGCGCTGGTACCCTGGAGTTGCACCAGGAGACCTGGACTTCAGAGCAAGGTGGCTGTTATAAACTTGCATCAAGTCATAGAAAGTTGTTGACACCCTTGGTCAGGACTCCTTTGGTGCAAATGAGACTTAAGGTCTTCTGAGTCTTTGATTCTTGAAGATAGTGCTGCCACCGCACGGACCACCAAAGAAACACGACAAACAATAGCCTCTTACTAACACACCAAATGCTTCCAGTAGCATACTGTAAAATGCTAATCTTACAGTATGCTAATCTCCAGACATTCATCATTCATTGTTCACGTTATAAGAGACACACTGACCCAAAAGAATGAAACGATCAGGATTTATCGTTCGTTGCTCACATGACAATATGCCTACTACTTCGCTAGGGACAGGAGTCAGGACTCAAGAATCATATAAGATATGAGTCTTCTGTTCTATGAGTCTTTGAGTCGTGTAGAGCACCGCAGCAGCACAGATCTCCAAAGAAGCACGACAAACAATATTGTTACTAACTCAGCTGCATAGTAAATGTGCTTCCAATAGGCTAATCTCTTTTGATCAGACTGCCATTTGAGTGAAAATAATATCCAGTATTTCATTCATTGTTAACGTGGTAAGAGGCACACTGACCCAAACGAATGAAAACATCCAGAGTCTCTCGTTCGTTGCTCACGTGACTCCTGTACGTTCTATGGACAGGAGGAGTCAGGACTCACAGGACTCACATTCTTCGGGTCTGTGAGTCTTTGATCACGTGCACCAGCTTGAGCAAGAGACTCAAGTGAATCATATTTTTCTCCCACTCTGTTAAAGTTTATCCTTAATTTGTTACTAAATGGCAATCTGCAAGTAGCCTATGACACAATAATCAACATAAATTATTCCACTGAGCCAAACATTTATAAATGTAAACTTTTGTCAAGTGCTGGTTTTGAACCATCAATCTTCATGTTATAAGTGCAGAAACACAATGTTTATCATGGTGAGCCAACAAACAGATACAACATTGGCAACTGCGACATCCTCACTAATACTGGTATGAGGATTTCAATCATTTATGCGACAGACACGCTGACTTAGATGAATCAAATGAGCTGGATCTGCGGTTATTTGCTCACGACACCAGCTTAGATTGTGACAACAGAGACCCAAAAAAAACAAAAAACTAGTTTAAAGATTTGGTTCTTTGCACTGAACAATAACAAGAGATCCGGGTCGCGCAGAACATCCGGAATTCCCACCACTGGAGTCCGCATGAACAACAAAACATTTTTTACACAGTTAATGTGGGTTTATTATTGTTTTCGTTATAACAATAAGGTGGATGATGAATACAGGACAATGTCTTTTGAATGGCAAGTTTGGTTACAAATCCTTACACTGATGCACTGTGGGTAGTGATAGATACACCTTCTGTGTTTGCTTGTGGCCTGAACCAGTTGCGTTCCATTTTTTTTATTTGTAGGTTAGCTGTTAATCTGTAGTCTGGTCATAAATAGCCGTAGATGCATAACTCTCATTCTCGTGTCATAAGAGGTGCCATTTTCCGCCCCCAGCCCCTCTCCCCTCCAATTGGGACCAATTATTAAGCTGGCAAAGGTATATTGTTTGTATATTCTATATTTTATTATAGCATGGAATATTGTGTTGTGCTTGTGTTTCATCCTTGCTAGATGGTATAGTGTATGTTCTTTTATTGCTGGCTAAGTCGGCTCCAAACTAGTTGGGATAGCTTTGGGGATGGCTCCCATGGAAAAGACTGACAGCCCTAATTTTAACTTTTTGTATGAATAACAAGCTAACATGGGGAGAAACGTTGCGCATATAGAAACTAAAAATAAGCATTTTTTCTTGCAAAACATACTGTGACTGTGTACATCTACTTTACAGTTCCTATCTAAATACTTTAAGTACATTGCGTGTTATTGAGCCATTGACAGATACATTGCATGTGACTTTCACAAGGTAAATAATGCATTATAAGAAGTGCACATGACTGGAAATGCTTTAAGGTCTCTAATTATGAAATGTGTGTCAAAAATGCAATCCAAAGGAAATTCAATCAGATGTTCTGTATGCATATAAATCGTAGCAAGCAGAAAGACTAGTACTTTATCTCTACTTTTTCCCTAACAAATGATCTTTTAGCAGATTGCAATGCTGTGCAATTTTGTTGCGTTGTGTGTGTCAGTGTGTGTGTGTGTGCAGACAGATGCGTAAGGAATCATACCACAAGGACCCTGTGGCCCATGGGGTACACTTAAACAACTTGACTAAAACCACAACAGCAAAATCTGGCACAATAAAAACCTACTGTAACTTGAAACAATCTGCAGCTGGGTTTCGCCTGTTCAGCACTTCTGTATGTGGCAATAATGCAGGAAGGGAACATATTCAAAGTTGCACTGGGGTTCTTCTCACAGATATGGATGTCTAAGATGGGTTGGTACCAGGATCACAGCCATAGGCAGGAACACACGTACCCCACACAAACCCCCCCCCCCCCCCCACACACACACACACACACACACGTTAATGCCGATACAGCTGAGGCCTGCGATTGGTTATCCCATTCAGACCAAAGCCTGTGATTGGCTGTCGGACTAGTCGGTCTCCCATCATGCATCACATGCATTTATTTGTTCCTCCAGCTCAGCTAAAGCAGGAGCCGTCCATCTCTCTCTCTCTCTCTCCCCCCTCTCCCCCTCTCTCTCCCGCTTCTCCTCCTCTGTTTCTCCTATCTCGACCATATTTCCCCATTTACATGGCTCTCTCCCCCTCTCCCTCTATCTCATTACCTAGCCTGTTTCTCCTGCCTCTCCCTCACATTACACATCCATCTCTCCTCCAAACTGTCTGTTGTTCCCCCTCATCTCTGCTCCGGTCCACATCGGCACGGGCACGTCACGTTCACCAATTTGTCCTCTCTCCCAAATCTCATATTCCTCTCTCTCTCTCTCTCTCTCTCTCTCTGTCTCTCTGTTCTCCATCCCCTCCCGAGTCACCCTTCCACACGGCCCTCCCCGGCTAGCTCTATTCCCGTGCACGCTGGCACAGTGTGGCGATGAATATGTGTGGCCATTCATCAGGGCACCGTCTCGCCGTCAACAAAGACCACAGTGGGGATAAGTGGAGAGGAAATATGATTTGTATGGCGATAGGGAACCGAGGCGGAGGAAATATGGCTGAGATAGAGTGCTAAGAGCAGTAAAGTATAGTAAGTAAACCTCCCTCTCTCTCTCGATCTCGCTCTCCCTCTCTCTCACCTGATGTAATGGCCGATTATAAGGACAGGGATAATCTCATATGTTTAACAGCAGGCCTGTTAGAGTAACTAAAGAGACGCCTCATCTCTCCTCATCTCTTCCAGCAGTCTTTCTATCTGTCTATACGTCGCTCCTCATGGACGTTTTCTCTCTGACAAGAAGAACCTATTCATATTTTCAGCCTGTCTATCTCTCCACATCTATTCCTACACCCTGTTGCCCGCCCTGCACTATATCTTCCATCCTAGCCGTCCCTAACGCATGCATCTGTTATCGGGACTGTCAGCCCAATCCGTCTTGCTCTCTCTCTGCGTGGCTCTCCGTCCTTCACGTCGACAGGTCTCGCTCCTTCACTCCTGCAGAGCGGGCCTCTGCTTACCATTCCGGTGTCTTCTGCCTTCTCTTTTTTATTTTCTCCCATTCCGCCTTTATCTCTCTCTCTTTTGCTCTCTCTCTCTCTCTCTCTCTCTCTCTCTCTCTATATA
>JAODUK010075861.1:0-15949 GCA_027564635.1 Typhlichthys eigenmanni | reverse complement strand
TATATGTATATATGTATATATGTATGTGTGTTTGTGTGTGTTTGTGTGTGCGTGTGTTTGTGCGTGTGTCGCGCGCGCGCGTTAACAGCATTTCACGTGTCACAGGTGATGGTCGACCATAGGGACACAATTATCCCGCTGGCGTCCCGTCGATGACCTGATGAGCTGTATGATCCCGGAGAGAAGGACGACCCTGTTGGTTCATGGAGGGGGGTGAAGGGGCAGCTCTGAATACTGGAGACAGTCGTTTAATCGGACTAAACCGCTTTTGTACGGCATAAGGCAACGTAACACGGCAGACAGCCATAGAACGGCTATGCGCCCTATAAGGCCGCGGGAATGGAATATATAGAGCTGAGAGGGAGGGAGGGAGGGAGGAGGAGTGGGGGCGAAGGGGGAGAGGGAGTGTGTAGCTTACGTCAGGATCCAGGCCTAGTAGTGTCGCCGCTGGATTCTCCTCATCCGCTCTCAAAAAACTGGAAGTTAACGCGTTTAAAAGGCAAAATGACGTGCGTGACAGCTCGGTGTGCGGTGGCTGACACGGGAATGGTAAGATCTGACCCTCCCGGGGAACATTCTTCGTCGGGTCTGGATCCGGGATTCGGTTTAATGCTCTGATCGGAGAGCAGTGCGTGTGTGTTTGTGTGTGTACGCACGTTGGTGTGTATGTGTAGATGAACTTGGCGTGTGTCATTTCTGCATGTTGTGTCTTGTGTGGTGTTCCGCCGTGTGCACGGCACGTATGATACAGGGGCGCACGCACACACACACACACACACACACACACACACACATAACAGGTCCATTTCTAATCAGCAAGATTGGCGATTTTTGCCTCTCCGCTTCAGACTGCGTTACCGGCGTTGTCAGCATCATTACGTCTGCGCGATCACAACGTTGGTAGCGGTAGGTAGGATGCCGTAACGGGAGGCGATGGAGAGATGATATACCGTCCCGGTGTGTTTAGAGGCAGTCCAGAGCTCTGCAGTGTGCGCTGGTGTTTACAGTTCACACGTCACCGCCTGGCGTGCTCGCTGGACGCGGAGCCAGACGGGTTATAGCAGAACTTGTGTTTTCTGTTCAAATCAGAAGACGCACGGGAGACCGGGGTTGGTTGTCACAGATCTTATTACAGCCAAACTAGGGGGCGCTGTGTGACGTGTTTCTTATCCAATGTGTGACCTATTTGAGTTAATTTATATTGTCAGTATGTATAGAGAGCTAACTATCTTGACGTCATTGAATAATTAAACATTTTGATGTGTAGGGTTAGGGTTAGGGTGTAAATATGAGTATTTACTTTTGTTCTGTAGCTTTGTACATTTAGTGTATCTCTGTTTAGTGAAGAATGGAAGGGAATAGCTATAGATGTATTATATTTATCAGATGCTAGGTCAGATCATGTGGTTGTTAACTAAACATTTATCTCACACTGGTATGGGGGTTGGTCACACTGACAGCCAACCTCATGCTACATCAATGGAATCTTTTTCAAGTATAGCAACCCTTTGCTTATTTTTTGTTGGTAGAAGAATTGTAAGAAACTTTAAAAGCATGACCAAGAATGGCGATACAAGCTGACGTGAAGCTGAAGGCAGTGAGACAGCTGGCAATGCACGTGCTATAGCTGTCTAGCTGTTGCGCACCCAGCTAGAAGGTTGTGGGTTTGACCCCTGGCGTTGAGCATGCTTGAGCAACATTCTTCCCTCTGGTCTAAAGATGGTATTTGGATGGGATGTTACACTGGTAACTTTGGTCACCATGGCAGGTATCCTAAGAGCAGGGGTGTTGTCCTGGTAACTGTGGTGGTCACCATGGCATGTATCCTAAGAGCAGGGGTGTTGTCCTGGTAACTTTGGTGGTCACCATGGCATGTATCCTAAGAGCAGGGGTGTTGTCCTGGTAACTTTGGTGGTCACCATGGCAGGTATCCTAAGAGCAGGGTTGTTGTCCTGGTCACATATTTCAGTCAGGTTTTAAGGTATGTCAAATTCGACTAAGATTATACAGGATTACACTACTAATTATTCACAAACAAATACAATCAAACACATTACAAATGTTTAGTTACTTTTTATAGTTCATGTTTCATAAGGTATTCTTGACTGATGGTTTTATTAAAAGCCTTAATATTTATATGCCTGCCTCTCTGTGGATTAATTATAAATTTACATCAGATTAAACACAATGGGGTATAAAAACATAGTGCAGGAACTTTATAGATTAATACATTACTAAGAACATTTTAAATATTTAGTATCTTAAAACGAAAATCTTTATTTATTGTTGCACATCTCATTGGAATACACAGTGACAACCAACCCCACCCCATGTGACAACCAACCCTGTGATGGGGTTGGTTGTCACACTTTCTCAGAGTGTATTGTATGACTTATTACTTCATGTTAAAACATATTACACTGATATAAACAATATAAATGTATACCCAAGACCTTAAGCTGTGGACCAATACTGAAACTATTATTTTGTAATTTACTGGTGCTGAGATATACGGTGTTTGTGTGTGTGTCATACATGATGTGTGTGTGTGAAGGATGGAGCAGGCCAGCATGAGAGGCTCGTGTGAACGCACCCAGAGGGCTCCGCCGGGCTGCCCTTTGACCTCTGGCCACGACCCCGCCCCCCCCTACAGCCCCCTGAGGAGGCTGCAGCAGCTGACCTCTCTGGTCAGCCAGCCACACCTGCAGCAGCACCGGGAGGAAGGAGAGGGCCCAGACTCCTGGGCCGCCTCGCGGCTCTACTGCCCCGCCCAGGACGCAGCGGGGTGGGGCGGTTCTAGCGGCCTGTCCGCCGTGCTGACGGACCGGCCAGGAAGCGAAGCGCAGCCGGTGGCCAATCAAAGCGAGCCTGGCCTCTTGGAGAAGAGGGAGGCGTGTCTCTCGGCCCCGCCCAGCCCAGCTTTTTCCCTGGAGAGCAGCAGCCCGTTCGCCAATGGCTTCCTGCACTTTGACTCGTCGCTGTTTGATGACGACGACGAGGATGAAGCCGTGCCGAGCATCAGCGACCGTGTGGAGCAGGAGGAGCAAGAGGAGGAAGAGCAGCGGGAGGAGGGGCAGTGGTCGGCACACAGAGACAAGTACAGTAGGGAGGCCCAGCGCTCCACTGCACCCACTCCGCTGGGTCCGTCCGGCTCCGGGTGCCAGCCTTCCCCCGCCGCCCCGGCCAAGGTGGTGACACGCTCGCAGCGCTCCGGCCAGCGAAGGCGCTATTGGGACGGCTCCGAGGACGACTGGGAGAGCGCAGACGAGCTGTTTCTCTACGGGGACAGTCCCAGCGGGATGCTAACGGCAAGCTGCTAGCAAAGGACTAAAGCTAGCAGGGGATAAAGCTAGTAAAGGATAAACCTAGCAGGAGACTAAAGCTAGCAGGAGACTAAAGCTAGTAAAAGATAAAGCTAGCAGGAGACTAAAGCTAGCAGGAGACTAAAGCTAGTAAAGGATAAAGCTATCAGGAGGCTAAAGCTAGCAGGAGACTAAAGCTAGTAAAGGATAAAGCTAGCAGGAAACTAAAGCTAGCAGGAGACTAAAGCTAGTGAAGGATAAAGCTAGCAGGAGGCTAAAGCTAGCAGGAGACTAAAGATAGTAAAGAATAAAGCTAGCAGGAGACTAAAGCTAGTGAAGGATAAAGCTAGCAGTAGGCTAAAGCTAGTAAAGGATAAAGCTAGCAGGAGACTAAAGCTAGCAGGAGACTAAAGCTAGTAAAGGATAAAGCTAGCAGGAGACTAAAGCTAGTAAAAGATAAAGCTAGCAGGGGCTAAAGCTAGTAAAGGATAAAGCTAGCAGCAGACTAAAGCTAGCAGGAGACTAAAGCTAATAAAGGATAAAGCTAGCAGGAGGCTAAAGCTAGTAAAGGATAAAGCTAGCAGGAGACTAAAGCTAGCAGGAGACTAAAGCTAGTAAAGGATAAAGCTAGCAGGAGACTAAAGCTAGCAGGAGACTAAAGCTAGTAAAAGATAAAGCTAGCAGGGGCTAAAGCTAGTAAATGATAAAGCTAGCAGAGAATATTGCTAGCAGGAGACTAAAGCTAGCAAGGGCTTTAGCTAGTGGAAGCTAAAGCTAGCAGGATAAAGCTAGTGGTGGCTAAAGCTAGCAAGGGTAAAGCTAGTGGTGGCTAAAGCTAGCAGGCTAAAGCTAGCAAGCGCTTTAGCTAGTGGAGGCTAAAGCTAGCAGGGGCAAAGCTTGCAGGCTAAAGCTAGTGGAGGCTAAAGCTAGCAGGGTAAAGCTAGTGGTGGCTAAAGCTAGCAAGGGCTTTAGCTAGTGGAGGCTAAAGCTAGCAGGGTAAAGCTAGTGGTGGCTAAAGATATCAGGCTAAAGCTAGCAAGAGCTTTAGCTATTGGAGGCTAAAGCAGCAGGCTAAAGCTAGCAAAGGCTTTAGCTAGTGGGGGCAGTGTTCTCGGTGCTCCACTGCCAGCCCGAAGGTCATGGTGATTGAGCCTCGGTGTTAGCCCACCTTCAAGCACCCTTAACCCCTGCCTGCTCCTTGGGATCAGAGGTATGGCCTCTGTAGGCCTGTTTGGATTAGTGTGTGCTAAAGGCCCTGTATGTATGGGCCTCCATCCTTTATGACAGTATTCACATCTCTCAGATGTTGCCATGGCTGTAGCCAATTTTACCCAGGTGGATTGGAAACAACTGTGATTGGTTGAAAGTTCCACTGGAAGCTTGAGCTCCTCCTACTCTTCCAAATGATCTGGACAGATTATTCAATGTTAAACTAAACTAAAGTCTGTTGTTGTCCACAATAGCCCAGCAGCCCGCTCATGGTCCCACCTGTGAAGTACCTGGAGGGGGAGCTGATCTGGGCGAAGGTGGGCAGGAGGCCGTGGTGGCCTTGTGAGGTGACCCCTGACCCCAAGCAGGGTGTCTACCACAAAATCAAAGGTAGACCTTAATTGTCCTTTAAGGTATTACCGCTATGATGTTCTATTGATTTAGTTGCATACAGTGACACAAACTCGCCAGGTTATATTATTTTTGTTATTAAGTAGATCTATCTTAAATCCAGAGGTTTGTTAGGGCTGTATTTTACACAGCCTATCTTGCTAATCCAGAGGTTTATTACAGCTGTAGTTTGGACAGCCTAGCTAGCTAATCCAGAGATTTATTACAGCTGTAGTTTGGACATCCTAGCTAGCTAATCCAGAGGTTTATTACAGCTGTAGTTTGGACATTTTAGCTAGCTAATCCAGAGGTTTATTACAGCTGTAGTTTGGACAGCCTAGCTAGCTAATCCAGAGGTTTATTACAGATGTAGTTTGGACAGCCTAGCTAGCTAATCCAGAGGTTTATTACAGCTGTAGTTTGGATAGCCTAGCTAGCTAATCCAGAGGTTTATTATGGCTGTAGTTTGGACAGCCTAGCTAGCTAATCCAGATGTTTATTACGGCTGTAGTTTGGACAGCCTAGCTAGCTAATCCAGATGTTTATCACGGTTATAGTTTGGACAGTTTAGCTAGCTAATCCAGAGGTTTATTAAAGATGTATTTTGGACAGCCTAGCTAGCTAGCATCCCAGCCGCTCACGGTTAATGTCGTCCCAGAGCCAAGTGAGCGGCCATGCCGGCTGTACTACGTCAAGACTGTGGGCCATCCGGTGGAGCTGGCCTGGGTGGAGGGAAAAGCTACTCATCATTTCCAGGGAGGCTTCGAATTTGAAAGGCTCCCCCTGCTGCACCGGAAGGGGAAGAGGCGGGAAAAGAACAAATATGCTGTAATAACCAATTCCACCAGCATTTTAAAATACTGTATACTAAATAGGGGTGTAATGGTTCTGAAACCAAGACCGAAACCACAATAGAAACGTCCAGTTGTTAAGATTTAATATATGATGCTACTGTAACAAATCTAATGTTTCATTTCACAATTAACAATAGAACCACGAAGCCTTTCTATAGTGTTATCAAAAAACAATATTGAGGATACATTTGTTCTCATTCATCGATTAAATCCCTGTCACTACGATGTTGTTTGTGGGGATTAGGGCAACTAGTCCATTGCCTTCACATTTAAATACATAATATAAAATAATATCACACATTATTGAAAAACAGCAATGTGTACCTTAAGTGTAGTTTTGCTGAGAAATGACAAAGTGTGCAGGGTTACGCGCACACATGTTCACACACATGTTCACACACATGGAACTCTGGGTGGTTTACGCATGTCGCAGCTTTACCTTGGCTTTCATGTATCCATGTCCTTCAAGGAATGAAAACTGCCAGTTTATTTTAAATGCTGTGTCGGCCCCACTGTCTCTGTGTGTGCAGTGTGCAGGCTGTAGGTGTTCTTGCTTGCGTTGTGTATTTTAGCAATATCTTTAAAATTAAGCTACACATGTTCTCCTCTTATTACGAATTGTTCGTGATTTAAAACTTCTCTAGATTTTTCAAGATGCGAAGAACAACTATTTTCTGTGTATGGGTATAGTGGAATAATTATGTCCTGAGCAGAGAATGACTAAACACTTCCCCTGTCTGTGTTGTAATCTGACCTCTTCTGTTCTTTGTTTACATAGCTGGACTGGTGCTATGTTAGCATAGTGTGCTATGTTAGCATAGTGCGCTATGTTAGCATAGTGCTTATGTGTCATTTGTTTTGCTGAAAAGCTGGTGTGCTTAGTGTGACATCTAGTTGCAGAATATCATATAGACAAAATAAATACAAATAATGTCTATAGTCTAGAGTGAATGCAATAAAGGTCAGAACCCCCCCGCCTCCACAGATATGACCCAAACATGGGTTTGGTGAACCGTTACACCCCTAATGATAAGTAATGAAGTATGCAAATGTTTTGTTATTTGCTGTCATTACCTTACGCAAGTAATTTCATTGATCACTCAAGGTACAGAAATGCACATGCATAATGAAATGTGTTTTCTAAATTACAAAAAAACATTAAATGGGACAAATTATGAAAATAAATGTATGTGGGTATCTGAGGTGTCTACCAACCCACAAAAAAATGAATCAGTAAATGCATTTTTTTGGGCATCTTATTTCTGTATAAAGGTCATTCAGTAAGCCGTTAAGATTTTGCAAGGCTCCTGGCGCCAAAGGCCCTTCATTTGAATTATACCGCCCCTTCCTCTGCCCCGCCATCTGACTATCTCTGACCACGGCTTGAGAACATGTATCTGCTATGTCTGTCATTATTTTTCTTGTTATCATTGGATTCACTAGCATACAGCTCCAGAAACATTTGAAGAGACTAGCAGTTTGAGAGACCATGGCAAACCAATAAAACTCTGGAACTCTGTCTATGCAGCAAGTAACTCTGGTTAGACAGGCAAAATAATTACACATTCACTGCCAGCTACAAAGCGACAGCCGTTATTAATTTCATGGAGCGCCGGGCGGTAGGCTAGAGCAGAGGCCTAAGTGTAGCTGCGATTTCTAAGAGTAGACAACTGCTACCCTATACCCTTAATTCATTAACTAATAATGTGCTTGTGCTTATACATAGGAATGCTTGTGTGAATGCATGCTAACATCTGGTTAGCTTGCCGTATTACTGGGCTAGCTTGTGTGACTGGCTACGGCCGCAGCCACGCCAGCATTGAGGCGAGCCATAACCCCAACCCTCTGTTGTCACAGCAGTATGCCTCGTTACATTCACTTCCCAGCCTCATAAGACCTAATGAAATAGCTTAAAGACATTGACAATACTGGTTTTCAGAAACCCAAGCCTAGCTTAGCTACTAGCTAAGTATTTTAGCTTTTGATCACAAGCAGCACTAGCATCAGGTTATCTGCCACATTCTGCATAAAATCATGACGTACAGTAACACGAGTCACGACACAATAACAATATTATGTATTGTGATTAGACATGAACTAGAAAAGGGGGCGGGGTGAGCAGTGGATCATTTGCATTGAAGCAAAAGTCACTAAATCGAAGCAATTTAATTCTTATATACAATATAATCTGTCTTGTATTTTCACATAACCAGGTCACATAAAAACGTGGAAAAGGGGCATAATTTGTCTCATTTAATACATTTATTGAACTATTACTGTACCAACATCATGCATTTAATGGATTAAAAGGGAATTGTTTAGTTAAAAAAAATGTGTATAACCAATTAACATAGTTTATCACGTTAATCATACGGGAATGAATAAACATATGCCTTTCTACAGATCCCTAAGCGTTTTCAGGAATCCTGGAACTCCAGCATAGCAGTGGCCGAGGCTGTGCTCCAAGAAAGAACCAAAATGGCTTCCGCCATATCCTCCTCCATAGGAAAAGCCTTACACAAAGGCTCTGCTCCAGAAGTGGACAACAAGTTCTACCCAACCCCTCCTCTCTCAACCTCACCTTCCACCACTCCACCTGAGACAGGTCACATCAACAGTGGATCTCTCTCCCTTATCAGCACTGCAACACCAACAAAGCTAAGCATTTCAAAAAAGTCTGCAAGCAAGAAGAAATCAAGTAAATCCTCTAGGAAAGCATTTCATAACAGTCCAAACCAGGCAGGGCGGGGTTTAGGAGAATGTCCATATTCAGACCTGGACTCTGTTCCTAAGATTTTATGTCCTAAAGCACTTGAACGTTACTCTAAACCAACTGACAGCCAGCCGTTGGTTAGCCCTGTTAAAGAGGCAAGGAAGCCACCAGAGATTCAAAGTGGCCTGTGGTTCAGCAAAGCAGGCAGAGACAGAAGGCCCAAGACAACCAGTCCTGTACCAGACCGCACTCTGTTCAGTAAGGTGTCCAGTAAGAAAAAGACCCAATCAACTGTCAGCAGAAAGACTATAGTTGCTAACACTACATTCAGTGTGATTGGAGGATCTTCTGATCAATCTGGTTTGCCTGATAAAAATAAGAACCCTTACTCTGCAGAGACTGGCATGCCTTGTGATCAATCGGAGTACTCAAAGGACAAAAACACAGTAAACCCAAGTATGTCCTCTGATAATATTGGCATGCCTTCTGACAAATCAGGGTGGTTTGATAACCCTACGCATACTAGCAAGCCAGCTGACCAATCAGAATCTTCCACAGGTAAACATAATCAAGCCAATGGTATACCTGCAAGCACCGCTGACATGCCTAATGACAGGTCAGGTGAACTTTCCTGTTTGCCCAGTACCTTCAGCTCAAAGAACAGTAATGTATTTTCTATGGCTACCCTTGAAACCTTTCACCAATCAGAATACTCCAACAGGAGAAAGGACCAAGTGATTGGCATGTCCTCTGACCATACACAGGGCAAAGAAACCACCCTCTCACCTTCAGCCTCTACCCGTCACTCTAGAAGACCAGCTATGGCCAAATTACAAGTAAGTTTTGAGTCTCTTGTGCCTTTGATCCAATCAGGGCACAGGGATGTTAAGAAGACATCAGAGTCCAAACCCATTGACGAGCTCGGTAAGAAGACAGACTCATCCAGATTCAGTAGTCAGTTGAGTAAGAAGACCTCAGACTCCAGATTAATTGATCAGATAGGTAAGAAGACATCTGATTCCTCCAGATCTATTGACCAGTTAGATACAAAGACAAACTCCTCTGGATCTATTGACCAGTTAGGTAAGAAGACATTAGACTTCTCCAGATCTATTGACCAGTTAGATAAGAAGACATCAGACTCCTCCAGATCTATTGAACAGCTGGGTAAGAATACACCAGACTCTTCCAGATCTATTGACCAGTTAGGTAAGAAGAAATACTCCTCCACATCTATTGCCCAGTTAGGTAAGAAGACATCAGACTCCTCCAGATCTATTGACAAGTTAAGTAAGAAGACATCAGACTCCTCCAGATCTATTGACGAGTTAGGTAAGAAGACAGACTCCTCCAGATCTATTGACCAGTTAGGTAAGAAGACAGACTCCCCCAGATCTTTTGACCAGTTAGGTATGAAGACAGAATCCTCTAGATCTATTGACCAGTTAAGTAAGAAGACAGACTCTTCCAGATCTATTGACAAGTTAAGTAAGAAGTCATCAAACTCCTCCAGATCTATTGATCAGCTGGATAAGAAGACATCAGACTCCCCTAGATCTTTTGACCGGTTAAGTAAGAAGACAGAATCCTCCAGATCTATTGACCGGTTAAGTAAGAAGACAGAATCTTCCAGATCTATTGACCAGTTAGGTAAGAAGACAGAATCCCGCAGATCTATTGACCAGCTAAGTAAGAAGACATCAGATACCTCCAGATCTATTGACCAGTTAAGTAAGAAGACAGACTCCTCCAGATCTATTGACCAGTTACATAAGAAGACATCAGACTCCTTCAGCTCTATTGACCAGTTAGATAAGAAGACATCAGACTCCTCCAGATCTATTGACCAGTTAAGTAAGAAGACATCAGACACCTCCAGATCTATTGACCAGTTAAGTAAGAAGACAGACTCCTCCAGATCTATTGACCAGTTAAGTAAGAAGACAGACTCCTCCAGATCTATTGACCAGTTAGATAAGAAGACATCAGACTCCTCCAGATCTATTGATCAGTTAGATAAGAAGACATCAGACTCCCCCAGATCTATTGACCAGTTAGGTAAGAAGACAGGCTCTTCGAGATCTATTGACCAGTTATGTAAGAAGAAAGACTCCTCCGGATCTATTGACCTGTTAGGTAAGAAGACATTAGACTCCTCCAGCTCTATTGACCAGTTAGGTAAGAAGAAAGACTCCTCCGGATCTATTGACCTGTTAGGTAAGAAGACATTAGACTCCTCCAGATCTATTGACCAGTTAGGTAAGATGAAAGACTCCTCCGGATCTATTGACCTGTTAAGTAAGAAGTCATCGGACTCCTCTGGATCTATTGACCTGTTAGGTAAGATGAAAGACTCCTCCGGATCTATTGACCTGTTAAGTAAGAAGATATCGGACTCCTCCGGATCTATTGACCTGTTAGGTAAGAAGACATTAGACTCCTCCAGATCTATTGACCAGTTAGGTAAGAAGAAAGACTCCTCCGGATCTATTGACCTGTTAAGTAAGAAGACATCGGACTCTTCCAGATCTATTGACCAGTTAGGTAAGAAGACAGACTCCTCCAGATCTATTGACCAGTTAGGTAAGAAGAAAGACTCCTCCAGATCTATTGACCTGTTAAGTAAGAAGATATCAGACTCCTCTGGATCTATTGACCTGTTAGGTAAGAAGACATTAGACTCCTCCAGATCTATTGACCAGTTAGGTAAGAAGAAATACTCCTCCGGATCTATTGACCTGTTAAGTAAGAAGACCTCGGACTCCTCCAGATCTATTGACCTGTTAGGTAAGAAGACATTAGACTCCTCCAGATCTATTGACCAGTTAGGTAAGAAGAAAGACTCCTCCGGATCTATTGACCTGTTAAGTAAGAAGACCTCGGACTCCTCCAGATCTATTGACCTGTTAAGTAAGAAGATATCGGACTCCTCCGGATCTATTGACCTGTTAGGTAAGAAGACATTAGACTCCTCCAGATCTATTGACCAGTTAGGTAAGAAGAAAGACTCCTCTGGATCTATTGACCTGTTAAGTAAGAAGACCTCGGACTCCTCCAGATCTATTGACCAGTTAGGTAAGAAGACATTAGACTCCTCCAGATGTATTGACCAGTTAGGTAAGAAGAAAGACTCCTCCGGATCTATTGACCTGTTATGTAAGAAGATATTGGACTCCTCCGGATCTATTGACCTGTTAGGTAAGAAGACATTAGACTCCTCCAGATCTATTGACCTGTTAAGTAAGAAGACATCAGACTCCTCCAGATCTATTGACCAGTTAGGTAAGAAGAAAGACTCCTCCAGATCTATTGACCTGTTAGGTAAGAAGACATTAGACTCCTCCAGATCTATTGACCAGTTAAGTAAGAAGAAAGACTCCTCCGGATCTATTGACCTGTTAAGTAAGAAGACATTAGAGTCCTCCAGATCTATTGACCAGTTAGGTAAGAAGACATCAGATTCCTCCAGATCTATTGACCAGTTAGGTAAGAAGACATCAGACTCCTCTGGATCTATTGACCTGTTAGGTAAGAAGACATTAGACTCCTCCAGATATATTGACCAGTTAGTTAAGAAGAAAGACTCCTACGGATCTATTGACCTGTTAAGTAAGAAGACATCGGACTCCTCCAGATCTATTGACCAGTTAGGTAAGAAGACATTAGACTCCTCCAGATCTATTGACCAGTTAGGTAAGAAGAAAGACTCCTCCGGATCTATTGACCTGTTAAGTAAGAAGACATCGGACTCCTCCAGATCTATTGACCAGTTAGGTAAGAAGACATTAGACTCGTCCAGATCTATTGACCAGTTAGGTAAGAAGAAAGACTCCTCCGGATCTATTGACCTGTTAAGTAAGAAGACATCAGAGTCCTCCAGATCTATTGACCAGCTGGATAAGAAGACATCAGACTCCCCCAGATCTATTGACCAGTTAGGTATGAAGACAGAATCCTCCAGATCTATTGACCAGTTAAGTAAGAAGACATCAGATTCCTCCAGATCTATTGACCAGCTGGATAAGAAGACATCAGACTCCCCCAGATCTATTGACCAGTTAAGTAAGAATACATCAGACTCCTCCAGATCTATTGACCAGTTAGGTAAGAAGAAATACTCCTCCAGATCTATTGACCTGTTAGGTAAGAAGATATCAGACTCCTCCAGATCTATTGACAAGTTAGGAAAGAAGACATCACACTCCTCCAGATCTATTGACCATTTAGGTAAGAGCACAGAGTCCTCCAGATCTATTGACAAGTTGAGTAAGAAGACGTCAGACTCCTCCAGATCTATTTACCAGTTAGGTAAGAAGACATCAGTCTCCTCCAGATCTTTTGACAAGTTGAGTAAGAAGACGTCAGACTCCTCCACATCTATTGACCAGTTAGGTAAGAAGACATCAGACTCCTCCAGATCTATTGACCAGTTAGGTAAGAAGACATCAGACTCCAGATCCACTGACCAGATGGGTAAGAAGACATCAGACTTTAGATCCACTGACCAGATGGGTAAGAAGACATCAGACTCCAGATCCACTGACCAGATGGCTAAGAAGACATCAGACTCCTCCAGTTCTCAAGTTGATTTAGTTGGATGGTCAGAGTGGACCAATATACATGTTTCCAATGCAAGCAGGTTCTTATCTAAACAGTCACTAAGGTCAGAAAGTGGGCCACCTGAATCCTTGGAGGATTCAGGAAGTTCATATTCAGAAACGGTAGCCACTCATAGATTGGGCATGGCATCCTACCAATCAGAACAGGCAGAAGAGGAAGACATTCTTCCTTCCAGTATAACCAATGTGACTTGTGATTACCAAAGATGCTCTGATGTGCAGATACCTGTCCAAAGAGAAGCCCTCGGCTATAGAAGTTGCTTTTCCACTAACAGATCAGAATTGTTGGATGGTGAAAAGGTCACACCTTTCACAGAGACAAAAATGTCTTCTGACCAGCTAAACAGATCAGAAACAAAAACACAAAAGATGTCTGTTGTCACCGATGTAACGTGGACTTCATCTGGCCTCTCTGCTGCTTCAGCAGAAGCTGGAGGTCCATCCAGTGATGAGCCTAGAGCAGCTGTGGACCAGAAGCCCTCCCACCTCCCTGCTAGCAGTCAGCTGATGACCACAGCCCTGAAGGCCATGCAGGAGGCTTCCCTTCAGCACGCTGAGCAGAAGAAGCTCTCCAAGCAAAAGTGGAAGGAGGGGAGCAGGCAGCATCACACATCACCTGGCACATTGGAGGCCAAACAAATAAAGCCTCTGTTATCCAGCAATGATGATGATGATGGTGATGACGACGATGAGGACCCTGCGTTTCCCAGGTGTGTTTCACCTTTCTCTGTTTCAAATTACTTTGACCCTGAGGTCAAGAGTGAGGACGAAGGCTTCTCTGTATCTTCAACCCCGCCAATGGACTTCATACCCCTGACATCTAGAGTGAAGATGAAAAAGGAGAAGTGTTCCCCTGAATTGTCCTCTCCTCCATCACAATTTGCCTTCATGAATTCTTTTAAAAACCTGGAGGAGATATCGTTCCAGTCCCTGGCCAACGAGAGCAGTGGACAACCCGTCCCATTCAAACCCAACACCAGTTATGAGTTCAGTACGTTCCTGATGATGTTGAAGGACCTTCATGACACCAGGGAACGAGATGGTGCTCCACTGGAGCTGGAGATCGGCCCGCCCAGTGCCCATGTGAAGGAGGAGCCCTTGGTGATGCCTCCTTACCAAGGGGAAGCTCCAGCCTCAGTAGAAGACCTGCATGTCAAGAAAAAGATGAGGACCGAGTCAGGTCCCGCCACATTCGTCCAAGGAGGCCCCAGCCAACCCTTCAGGAAGCCCAGTAGCAGGAGAAGCAGCACCTCAAGGGGACGAAGGAGGGCCAAGACCAGCGTAGCTTGTCGCCCAGCCATGTCGGGCCCTGGATACCCGGGAGTGGAACCCCCACCATGCACACAGCCCACACAGGTGCAGCAGGGACCAGTGGAACCCCCACCAGGCACACAGCCCACACAGGTGCGGCAGGGAACAGTGGAACCCCCACCAGGCACACAGCCCACACAGGTGCAGCAGGGAACAAAAGCAGACATGCCTTCGGAGCAGAAGGGGGACACTGTTCTGTCTTCAGAGCCCAAGATCGGCTCGGACCTGCCCAGTGGCCGGCACCTGGTCAGTGATGCTGGGGCCGGAGCCCAGGAGCTCCCCGTGGGTAAGGACCCAAGCTGACCCGAGCACACATTTTCTAATCATTAGTTTGATACCCAAACGGGACATCAAGCAGGGCATTTAATTCAGCAAGTTGTTGAATTACATTACCAATTTCAATGTTTGTGTGACGGAGATTTAGAATAGTAATAAGATATTGTGATTATTTCTACTGGTAGAAAGCCATTGTTCTATTTGATCTTTATGTAGAAAAATGGACATTTAACACAAAGAAATACATAAATCCAATCCAGTAAAGCTAGTACGAACTAAACCACATGTTGTCTTCTATCTCCAGTAAATAAACGGATCAGAAAACCAAGCAAAAGGCTGATTGAATGGACGGAAGAGAATCAGGTTTTCTCCTCTAGGAAGAAGAAAAAGCCTCTCCAGTCAGTAAAGATGGTATGGCCAATATCTATGTCCCATATCGTGTTCTTTGATGAGGATACATTAGGAGACGTTGTATCCAAGTTAGTTAAGGCTGAGCCGACGTCACAGAGACCAAACCTGCCACACGCTTGACCTTGAGATAGCTGCCCTGTTCTGCACTGCCTGTAACTTCTGTTCACTTTTAAGCAATAACATATATAAAATATAATATCTAAAATGTCAAGCACAAGCCACATACTAGCAGGTTAAGGCCCTGTTCTCTTTGGCACAGGCACCCATCTCTGTGTGATCGGGGGTTTATCATAGACATAGACATTTAGCGACGCGTCTGTGTGTGATCTTTCTTTAGGACTACCTAAACATTTCTCTTCCATTTTCTCAGGCCAATCACTTAATCAACATAAAGCTGGATGAACCACTATTGGACAAAAGCACAATTGACCACACCCCCACAGCCATACTTCCTGAAATACAGACACCGCCTCCTGATGAATTCAAGTCAGCAACACACTCACAACTACAAATCGCTTCTGCTGAAAATGTGTCTTCCCAAGATGCTCCAGTATTGTCCGTTGACACACTAACACCCCCGCCTGAGGCAGAAGCTCATTTATCAACAGAAGGTCACATCAACGATAATGGTGAGAGACTTTTTGGGACTACATACTTGTAAGACAGTTTTCTGTTCTGGTCATTCTTAATTGTCCTGGTAGCCGATGCCAGCTCTGGATTGGAGGGGCAACTCCATGCATTAGATCATCCAATCAACTCCTATTAGCAGTTCCACAGTCTCGTTTGGTAACAGAGGGTGATCGTGCCTTCTCGGTTATTGCCCCGAGACTGTGGAATAGTCTTCCCCTTGCTATTAGGTCATCT
>JAODUK010075850.1:0-11928 GCA_027564635.1 Typhlichthys eigenmanni | reverse complement strand
AGGTTTCTTGCTTGTCTGACAGTTGAAGGTATAGGCTACCTTTCATACAGTAGCTAGCATATACTGTTGTTTTAGCACACTATAGGTTTCTTGCTTGTCTGACAGTTGAAGGTATAGGCTACCTTTCATACAGTAGCTAGCATATACTGTTGTTTTAGCATTCCAGTTTCCCTTTTAAACAGTGGCAGCGTAATTTTGAGCCCAGCTACGGACATTTTCCTCCAGAACATATCATAATCATACTGTAAGTATGGTATTGTCACATCAATCTGGCTTCAAACCTCCAGAGATCAGATAGGAGCTAACAGCATTATAGCAGGATATGAAAGAACATGTTGTGTGTCTGTCTGTCTGTCTGTCTGTCTGCCTGTCTGTCTGTATCCATGATGGAAAACAAATCTCAGCCCATACTTAATAACATAATAACATTTACGCTGTAATTTAATTCAGTATAAGATGTCCTTTACCTTCCCATATGTGATGTACTGTAGGGTAAACCTTTATAGGATGCTGTGTGTGTGTGTCTGTGTGTGTGTGTGTGTGTCTGAACCTGTGTCACTAGCACACAAGCAGAATGAAACAGAATGAGGGCAGGCAGAGGGAGAGGAATGATGGAAAGTAATGTAGACAATTTGAAGCTAGAACTCTGAACACTCACACAATATTCATGATAGAGCATTTCCACAGGAAACAAAAAGGAATCTGCTTGTACCAAAGGATATAGAGTTTGGAAAAGCTTTATGGGATTGTCAAGCATGTATTTGTGCTGCATAATGTCGTCAGTCATGGCTTGTTTTGGCGTAGACTTGCGTTTGTTGGTACATTTTTATCTCAGCAACATCTTTCTCAGCAGTGCCTGTGGTTGTGTCTCAGCTCCAGAGCTGTTCCTACCGTTTGAGGGAACTCACCCTGGATACACTTTCTCTGTGGACTGGTGGTCACTGGGAATCACAGCCTATGAGCTTCTTAGAGGACAGGTATGCACACACACACACACACACACACACAGAAAAAGAAAACAGCCTGACTAAGTGGAAATACTGTATATTTGCTGACATAGCTAAGGACTTAATTAGATACCTCTGGTTTAGTAAAGGTTTAGTAAAAGCATACCCATATTATGTTTCCTCCAAACTGATGATGTATGACTACAGTAAAATAAAGCAGCAAGAATACCACCATCCACAGGTTAAACGCGTTATTGCAGTAGACGATCACTGATGTGATGGACTGAAAGATGGGTAGACGGGGAAGAGAAGAAGAATGTGTATTTGGATGTTCTCACCGAGAAGCCACACGGGGTTGAAGATGATGTCTGGTTACTCTTTCAATAAAATGTATAACTATAAAACACATTTAATTCTTAGGTAATTTACGGTGTGGGATAAATCATTTATTTGGGTACCCATATGAAGGTAGCTTTTGTACTGTAAATATGTTCACAGTGTACAAATTTAAAATCAAAATATGACCACATTCACACACAGACACATAGCGTCACACCACAATTTTACCTCATGCAGACACACTTTTTGGGGGTGACATGACATCCACATCCAAAAATAGCACTCAATGACAATGCTTTTCCAAGCAAGGCTTTACAAATGGATACAATATACAGTATATTTATAAAAAGAATTATGTCTTATATCATCATGTTGTGCTGATCTTCTTGCTTGGTCGTGGTGGAATTTGAATTTGAACTCTATTTGGAACCATATAATTGGAATTGGAATATATCTTGATTGCCCCATCTGGAAAACTGGAATTTAAAGTCATGGATATATAAACACCCTACGGGAAATCTGTCACACAACCTTACTGCGCAGTCTATTTTTAGCACTGACAAAATAAATTGCTATGTTTGTAACAGTTCTACAGTATGGGTTCTAATAGAGATTCAAGATTTCAACATAAAGATTATATAAAATATAAATATATAATTTACCAACCATCTTTGAAGACACAAAAAAGTGATAAAGTATGTCCTAAACAATAAAACAAATAAAAACTTATATAGAATGAGGGCTTTACTTTTCTGTATAGGCATATCTTTGAAGGTCTTTCATTCCCTCTGTTAGTTCAGGGAACTTAGCCATGTGGCCAGTGCAGTAATACTTCACAATAACACATTGATACCTGGAAGTTCAACATTAAACCTCTCCTCTTTCATTTATCCCTCTTGTCCAATTAGATAGAGTTTCAGAGACCCATAATTCCATTTCCCCCACACAAGCCACATTTAGCAGACGTATTTCATCTTACTCACAGATTACTCTCACATGCATCCCGACTGTTTGCCCTCATGTGCCTGTATGATGCTCGTTCAGACAGGTCTCCCTCGTAACTGTCAATGCAGTTCATTTGACTACAGAGGCATAAAGCCTAACTGGACATGTTGAATTACAGTTTTGGATCATTCACAATATATTTTGCATCTCAGTACAAGTGTGAAGGTGTCATAAGAAATGCTATAGACGACAAAGGGTACACATAAAAATGTATCATGATCATTTTAAATGTGCCTTAAACCATGTGATTTTAAAGTCAAGTACTGTATCAATATATTTTTAGCCGCAGAGTTAACAATTGACACTGTTGCATTTATGAGATAACAGTATACATTTGTTGTTTTCAGGGGAACTTGGAGCGTTTCCAAAGGCATACTCAGTCAGTCTGGTGTTATCTTTATATGATTTATATGAGGAAATGAGAGCATCGACCACATTTTTTTAACATGTTTTTAAATGCAAGACAAATACAATACATTCATGACCTATATTGTAGGAGTTTGCATACACTGCTAATTATTGTAGCAATACATTATTTAATTGCTATACACTACAAAACAACTGACAATACAGTATATCTGTCAATTTGTCTTTTCAATACAACCCTACTCTTCACAAAAGTGTAAGTCTTTCTTCATGATATATCAGTAGAAATATAAATAACAAAGACGGAGACATCTCCCCACCACACATTACATTTCCCTTCCAGCAGGCACACTGTGTGTCAGACCACCGGAGGAACGCCTAGGTCTGACTGCACTCCAAGCAGAAGTAATCAGTCAGTGTCTCATACTCCACCTCCCTCCGTACGCTAGAAAATTATCCTTCCCACGGGAGGTTAGGACAGACGCAGAGCAATATTATACCAAATTCACTGCATGGGCACTGTTTTGTGAAGTTACATTTAGTTCACTGTTTAAACATCTTGGGATATACAGTTTTAACAAAACAATATAAATATATTACAGTAGGCTACACAGCAGTGGTCGCCAATCCTGGGCCTAAAGGGCCACTGCCTGGAGTGTTGGGGATGTCTCCCTGCTCCAACACAGCTTCAAATGAAGAGCTCGTTATAATGACGCATTCATTTGAATCAGCTGTGTTGGAGCAGGGCAGGGCATTGGCCCTGTAGGACCAGGATTGGGGACCCCTGCTGTGCAGCACAGCTGCAGACATATGTAAACGAGCACTGCAGCATTTTCTCAGATTTTTACTATATATTTAAATAAAAAAGATAATGTAATATACACTGAACAAAGTTATAAATGCAACACGCCTTTTATTGTGGCCATCATAAAGCAAACCCGTGCAATGCTCATGCTGTCTGATCTGCATCTTGATGTGCCACACAGCCTCACACTGTGAGGTGGATGGATTATCTCGGCAAAGAAAACGTGCTCACTAACACAGATTTAGACAGATGTACGAGCAATATTTGAGAGAAATAGGCTTTTTGTGTACATAGAGACAGTTTTAGATCTTTGAGTTCAGCTCATAATTAATGGGGGCATAAGTGTTGCGTTTATAATTGTGTTCACTTCATATATGTTATATATGTTATTGTACTGTATATATACATTTAGTATACTGTCTTTATATATAGGGTACAATTATATATGTTTAAATGTGCAGTGGTCTCTTAGTTGTTTGGGCAGCTGTATCTTGCTGCCTCCTATCTTCAGTACATTATCAACACTATTGTTTTCAACTACGTTTCTCCCCTTTCATGTTCCTGCTCCAGAGACCCTATGTGATGAGGTCCAGCACACAAGCCAATGAGATCCTGCAGACCTTCCACAAGGTCCATCCCAGTTATCCTGTAGCCTGGTCATTGGAGATCAAGTCTCTTCTCAGAAGGGTAGGGCAGAATCATTTAACCAATAACATGAGACCAATAGCATTAGGGGGTAATGTGTGTTGACTGTGACCTTGCTCGAATGTTATCATACTGTTTGTGTCATTGACAAGTCATCCAGGACACAACCAATATGGTTCTTTAACAGGAGCAGCATTATCAAGGTCATAAATGCACACACACACACACACTCATGACTACTACTCCCAGAGAAGCACACTACAGTAAATGTGATTACAACTAATTTCCTAATTTAACATAAAGTTGCTGCAGGACATCCTTAAGGAGAATGTTATTAGATATTAGCAAATACAGCCTTGAGTGCAGGATGAATTGTCAGTATTTAAGTCCAAACTCTTGTGTTGTTTCATGACATGTCTTGACAGAGCCAACCATTCCACATAGCCTACATGTACTGTATATACATACTCCATATTGTACATACACCACTGTGGAGACCATTAAATAGCTATACTCTGTAACAAGACAGGCTGCTATGGTATTAGCATATTGGCAGTTCTGATGTTGAGACATGGGTTATGAGAAGCCAAGTCATTCATCAGGGCCTAGCTTGTGTACAGTACAGCTACGGTGCTGTAGCTTGCTAGCGGGCCACTGCAGTCAAACTGTTGCTCACAAATACCTCCGCCCTTTTTGGCATTCTACTAACATCTCTGTGTGTGTGTGTGTGTGTGTGTGTAGAGCATAGTGAGAAGGAATGCAGATAGACTTACCTTAATAAAACTCTCTCTTATCAGCACCTTGCTGTAATACAGTATCCCCCTTCCTGCCTCTTCTGATTCTCTTTCTTCATTAAGCTACTTTCTTTCCTGTTCTGTCTGTTCTCTCCGTTTGTTAGTCCAAAGCGGACACTTTTCACCTTGAGTTTTAACTCCTCCTCCTCCGGGACATGTCAAAACTCAATTACATCATACTTTTTCAATTGTAGAGATGGTATGAATCGGAGGAAATACAGAGATGTTATGTTTCCATGTTCACTGGTCTTCAGATGGGTGTATGTCTTGTGTCACAGCACCACACACAAAACTAGGTAGGTTTATCTATCCTAGTGTATTCTGGGTAGGCAGTGGTGATGATGGCATATTATCACATCATACAGTATAGAGTATGTAGCTTCAAACTGCCCCGCAAATATCCAGAAACAATAATGCTGGAAGCAACGTATTCTCATTTCCTTTCATTTTCTTCTTCTTGCTGATTGAAATAACGGTGGCAAAGTGTAGAAGAAAGCACATTTGATGTGAATGGACAGCTAACCTTGAAAATCGAATGTCACCAAAGGCATTGAGTTCCTATTCAAAGGCGTTGTTGTTTTTGTTTGCTTCCTTCAGCTGCTGTGTATAGACGCCCATAAACGCATCTCCTGCCTCGCAGAGCTGCAGGATCTGGAATACATGTCAGATGTCAACTGGGATGCTGTGCTCAGCAAACAGCTTCCTCCAGCCTTCATTCCCAATGTGAGTGTCAGGACAAGTGTTTCACTAAGAATTGGCGGACCGTGGTGTCTGCACTCACATGTAACAGACAGACATTCTCCCCAACTAAACAAACATTATTCTAGCATGGAATTAACAATAGAATATAATTAACAGTAGGTATCTGCATTCCCATAAAAACAGGTTCCAGTTTTAAACTGTTTTTAACGTTCTAAACAAAGCTTAATAAGAAAATAAAAAAATTGAAAAATGTATTAATAGAAATAGAATCAAATTTTTCAAAATATAAATTGTATATTAAACATTCACATATAACACAGAAAAATAATAGGTATGAAAATAAAATAAAAAATACATTAATACAAGTTGTAGAGATCTCTCCCTACTGGGCCCAGTTGTATTTTCATATAGTATGCATGTGACAGACTGAATACACCCTAAAGTGCACGCACACATGCATTGCATACACACACACGTGCACGCGCACACCCACACACTGTACACACAGATTAAAATTAGACACAGACATGCAGACACGCGCACACATCAAGTGCAAAGGCACCCCTACAGTATATCTCTGACCTGAACTCTGCATGTGGTGTCTGAATCACCATTCGGTCAGTCTACGGTATATTTGCAGGCGCTAATATGATTTCCAAAGCAGGAAGTCAATCTGTTTGGTGGCAAATGGCAAGTCACTGAGGTGGGTATTTGCTCAGTGCCAAGAAGCTACAGTGGCTGCTGACTGCAGAACCAGGTTAACAGCTGGTTAGTCAGGCAAGCGGAACAAAACAGAACCCAATTAGACCGGCCATCTATCTTCTTCTCAAATACGTCTATGTGGTCATTAATCAAAAAGTGTCAACTATGTTGCTATGCTAGCTAACACCATATTAGGTACAAGTATATAAATTCAGTGCTTCTGTACAGTACATGGCTGTTTATGAATACTTTGGGTGGAGTGATTACAGAGCTGCCTGTGGTATTTCCTGTAGCCAGGCCAAGGAAAAACACAGCAGATCAATGGGGAATTGACAGTCTGTCTCTCTATTTAATTATGCTTATCCTCTTAATTCTCAGTAAGTCTCCTGGCCAGAGACAAATATGTTTCCAGGTTATGTTAGACCTTGTATTTTGTTTATAAGCTGTTTAGTTGGTCCTTGGTTTGTTTGAAACATAGCAGCACGGTTAAAGAGGGAGTGTTAAGCCTTAACGTAATTGTTTTCTACTTTTAGCAATGCACCTATAATGCTTCTCAGAAACGGTTGTGCATCCAGTGCCCACTTAATTACACACTTTACTATACAATGGAGAAGGGGGACCCATGGTCTTGGCCCATCTACTTCAAGGCTAGACATTTGGAGATGCTTTTATCTTCCTGTCACTTGTCAGCTTGAACCAATCTCGCTATTCTCCCCTGACCTCTCTGTCTAGCAAGGGGTTCGCACCCACACAACATACGCACATTTGATGCGCTCCGTTTTTCGCAGCGTTCACTGCAAACTGCACTCTGTCTTTGGTGTGAGAATCCCAGGATGTGTGCAGTGTCTGAGATACTCTATGCACCGCATCTGGCATCAACAACAGTCACTGCACGGTCAAGGTCACTTAGGTGGTCAAGGTCACTTAGATGTTGAATACCACAGCTATTACAGCATGCATTAATGATTGGCTGATTGAATGTTTGCATTAACAACCAGGTGTACATGATGAAGTGGCCTTAGCGCATCTGATTGTAACGTCTGTGTGTTTATAGAAGAGAAGGTTAAACTGCGACCCTACATTTGAACTAGAGGAAATGATCCTGGAGTCCAAACCGTTACACAAGAAGAAGAAGAGGCTTGCCAGGAAGTCCAAGGACCAGGGTTCAGACAGTTCCCCTCAGGTGGGTCTTTGCCTAAGACACAATACCCAACATGATACAATACTGTACACTGCTAAAATACACATTGAAACACATTGCGAAGCCTAACACATTTGTTGTGTCTATCTACTGAGCCAGGGCTGTGTAGAAGTACCAGCTTCTTTTTTTTTCCTTTTAGATAATGATAAGCTAGCAAAATGCGCAGAGATATTTGATGATTTTGACTAAATGTATTAGCTTACAATTAGTTTACAATGGTGCTTCTGTACTTTCTATATTTCTATACTTTTAAGCCTGATTCATATTTGACTGAACCACATCGGCGCGAGGGGCGTGTGCTATACATTACGTCAAATATGTGGGTGTGGCCTGGTGCGTTGGATATAGGCACACTATGGTGCATACTGTACCTCTGAATTGTATTAACTGGCACGGACATCGCATCCAGTCTTCTCTATAGACAATGCAGATGGCCTGCAGAATGGCTGGAACGAATACATCAGGACAGAGCAACAATTGCGAACCACAGTTGTGAATGTTTTAAGAATAGGCACTGCCTCGCTGGCATGATTAACCACTGAATAAAGCAGAATAAAATCATAAAATATTCTTATTTTATTCTTATTATTTATTATTATATTCTTATTTTTTCTTATAAATAGTTACTGTGAGAAGGTCGGAAACCTCCCGTTCTAAAATGAACATGTCACGTCGTAATGTGATATGCACTTCTCTTTAGAAGATGCTAATAAAACACGTTAAACATAGTCCTAATTTTATAACCTATCCAATTGTCTGATATGACAAGAGAATCAGCTATTATTATTAGTTACTTTGACTTCACAAACAACAACTGCAACAACAATTTAATTTCATCCTCTTTTGAAGAAAATATCTGAAGTTTATTTGTCTTGTTCTCTTCTGTCAGGTGAATTGATGTCCATTGTTACTTTACATTGTGAAGTTAACTGCAACAGCCTTGTAGGAAACACATTCTCAAAACAATAACCACGATTTCCTCTGTTCCTACTGATGTTTTGTATATAGTGCCATCTTTCATTTAGGAGAATATCGCTATGATGCCACGTTCAGGTCACGTGGATGTATGTATAATTGCTCTACGACCGCGTTGCGTACGCCTAGATCATGGCGGTGCGCGCGCAAGCTAACTGCAAGTTTGTTCCAGCCTTTAGTTTGTGTGTTGAGTTTTGTACGGATGGCAGGGACCCAACTCTGGCCATCTTCATAATACATGGCTGTAGTGTGTGCTGCTACCATCAGGGAAAAGAAGGTGAAGGATTAAATCAGTCAGCTGGGTCCTGTTCTTTTACTTTTTTGTTCTGCATGCTGTTTCCACATACAGATTTATCATCTTCCATATTTATGCACAACCAAGAGGAAAATATTCAGAAGGTTAATTTAATCCCCTGGTAAAGTTAGATGATGGAAAGGACGCATGGGTGCACACACACACACACACACACACACGCACGCGTGCGCACACATGCATTTTTAACACATTTTAGGATGATAAGCAGTTCTGCCCACTTTGCGCTAAGCCTGTCGGTTTACAAAGAACACAGATGTCTAATGTTTAGCATTGGAGAGGGTTATGTTTATGTAACAATTAAATCTGTATACAGACTAGCTCATGACATTTATTCTATAGGTGCTGTAGTGTTAGTGTGAGGTATTGTCTGTTTTTTAAATTATTCAACTGAATAGTTTACGCTATTACCCTGCTTGGTTTAATAGAAGCTAGCATGTCTTTCTATAGATGTACGATATAAAAATGCATTGTTTTAAATAAACGTTTGGGTCTATTCCCATGTATTTAGTACTGTATATCAGAAGAGCTGCTAATTTCCAGTAACAATGCAAAGCAATGTATGTGGTCCGGACCACAGAACTCACTAGCATGCAATAATAATCCAGAGCTGGCCCAAAACGTGTCATCTTTTAAGGGAGCTCGCAGCTGCTTGTGAGGACCTGCCTGTCTCCATTTCATTGTTTTGCCGCTGTGTAGCCTGACAACATCTGTCATCCCTCAGGCACAGTGGAGGTCCATAAAAGCCATCGTTGTGGACGATGAGGATGAATTAACCACAGGGCATAGCGATACTACTCCTGTATAGCGTGCATAGCATGCAATCACTTCATTAAAGAGACAATTGGAGATTGCTTTACGTCCGTTAGAGGAACAGTGATGTTTTGCTCTCAACCATAAGGACACGAGCAACACCCCCCACCGTCACTTGAAAACTCAGCGTGTGTCTGTGGAGCCACAGAACATGTGTATTTAGTCTTCCTTACCCATATTACCCCCTACCCACAGTACATACATTTACCCCAGCTCCACCCACACAGTATTCAACTTGTTTTCTAACAGTTTACAGATAAAATGTTGGATTGTCTCTTTAAAGTGCAAAGCGTAGCCCTGTACATCAACAGAGAAGCTATTCACATAAAATGGAGACCAAATCAACTATCAAACTATTTTTCTGCATATATCTGCACATTACTTCACATTTACTTTACGTTTATAAAAGACATGCTGTACTTTATAGCATTTTGACACAGGCAAGTTAAGGCTAGTTGTGGCACATTGAGAGATTTGCAGATGAAGGGAAAAGAGGAATGTCTTATTCCAGGCAGCACCACTATAAACGAGAGCAAATCAATATTGTATGAAGCAGCTGCCCTAACGCATGTCACTTGTCACTCAATAGCCCAGGCCAGCGTTCATCACTGAGCCCTATGCCAATCTCCCTTCCTGTCTTCTGTGAATTATTGTGTTCGCGCCTCATGCGCTCTTTGCACTTGTCTTAAACTATTGCTCTTCTTTTGCCTATCCTCCTCTACACTATTTATTTGTTTACTCAACTTTATCACATTGTTTTGGTAATGTTTCCTTTATTTATGTCTTTGTCTTATACTTTTTGTTTGGTTAGTGTTCTCTTCTGTCAGATGACCTCAATGCTTATAATGCAAAGCTTGTAAAATGTGAATCCTTTAACAATCTAGTGTACAAATTGCTACATTATGATCATTTGTGATGCAAAAACAAAGCTGCTCTGTGTGGCAGCTGTATTTAATGAACACACCCGTGTATATGCTCTGATCAATAAGCAGTATTGGCATGACTGTTCACATATAATGCTTCAAAGGTGGGCTGTTCAGACATAAACAATAATAATAGTACAAAAAGTACCAATAACAGTACAGTGATGAAGTAGGAATAACACATATTTCTATTAATTATTTATAATAGAGATACCTGATGCATACAGTAGGCATTTACTCATGATATAGCGTTATATACAGTAAGATATGTCCTTACTGCATACAGTAGATTAGGTACAGTGTAGGAATACGATAGCAGACTTCAGTTTCACAACACAGAAGATAACGGTACACACTTAATGCGTGCTTTAATTGCAGCATGTCACAGCCATGATGCAGTCACTGCTGCAGAATAACTGTGCTCAGACAAGGACATGGAGAAATGTCCCTGTTGGGCAACCATCCAGCAGAGCACTCCCTTTTGGCTTGTCTCATTAAATGCAAAGTTTAATCTAACAGAAGGCGCAATTAACTCCTTTAAAGCAAGCGAGAGAGAGAGAGAGATTTAAAATCAGATTCAGCATTCAACACCAATATCCGTGCAAGAGAGATTGGCAAATCTTTACTCCAGTAATATTCATACCAGTATTTAGAAACTAAAACATGACTTATTCACAATAATATCCCCCATTTAATTCAATCAAAGTAAAACTTAATAAACGATACATCTTAATAAAAACTCATCCAGGTCCATAAAGTCTACCAGTCTTAGAACAGGTTTTGTCCAGGAGCTAGCCTTTATAGTCTTTATTTATGTGATGTGATGAATGCACAATACATTCCATAGCATAACCAATATTACTTTGACATACAACAGTTAATAGTTGATTGAGTTTGCCTCTCAGACACCAGAAGATCCACTAGGCAGCTACAGTATGGATAGGCTAGTCTTGCAGAGACAACCTTTACATATGTAAAGGCTGGGACACAGCGCTGGCTAACTGCATCAGTATTCGTACTACTTGACATTGTGGTATTTTGATTGACATGCACGACCAACTACTGTATGTAACTCAGTGACCAAGTCAGATGTTAAACTTACAATGAGGAATTAGTTGGAAAACTAAACAACAGGATTCTGGTTCTTTACAGGTCTGTAAACCTGTAACATAGGCTATGGTTACTGCTTAAAATAAATGCTTAATTTAAAATGAGTTAATAAAGCAGTGCACTAGCGTAGCACCGGACATTACGGATACATGTGAGTGACAATGCTAACATGAAATGGAAATCTATCTATCTACCCTATCTTACAGGGATGCATGTATCAGATGTTAGCTTACAGGGGTATATGTATCAGATGTTAGCTTACAGGGGTCTATGCATCAGATGTTAGCT
>JAODUK010075839.1:0-15950 GCA_027564635.1 Typhlichthys eigenmanni | reverse complement strand
CCAAACAATGGCAAAACCTGCATAACCATAACTGTTTGAATTATAACAACAATAACATAGACTGTGTTCACCACACAATACAGTATTATTTTCAATTAGTATATCTGCATTAATAACATGCATAAACAATCAAGCATCATAATAATTACAATAAAATATAATAGCTAACTGCTGCTGTTTACACAGTTTGTCACGTGTGCATTGCTTATTGACTAAAATGGACAAAACCATGATTCTAATATTTAATTCCCATTACAAAGCTATAGTATTTTATTATTTATAACGATTTTCCATAAACCCATTTGAGTGTATCGATGAGGTCACACTTATATTGTGCAAAACATGGCCAGGATAGATGGGTTTCTCTTTCAAGGTTATATGTGAGATGTTTTATTCTTTTTCAAAACAATTTGTCTTCATAGTGTGTGAGATTATGTGTTTAGATTGCTCCAGTTGAAAGCAATGAAGCATCCAACAGTTTTGCTTTCATTCAGAGTCCTCCAGGAAATGACAAATAACTAGATGTAGTTGAAGATGAAGATGTATTAAAGATAAATGAATCAATCAGGTAATAGTCTATCTTTGGAATCGCTTTGTTAGTTGTCTTTGAACCAGTGGACACCATTTTCGGTTTTAATTTTTAATTTTACAACATACAGTTTCTGGTATTGGATTAAATAAAACAAATAGAAGAAAAGTGAAGCTACTGTATGCCTGATCCCAAATACATTTTGGGCAACATCAATTACTCTAGTCGTTATGTTGGCCTGTGATTGCGATGTCATCAATGTGATACATAACATGTTTTCCATTTCCCATTTCCATACACTACATAAGGCATCTGTATATACATTAACGTGTGTATTGTGTGCTGCTTCGACACCGTGTTAATATAAACTTGCCATGAGTTGAGGTTTGTAGGTTAGTTTGGTTGAAAAGAAAATCTGGTGTTTCTCTACACATCCATGGCTCAATGGCAACACAAACAATGTCCTAGCTTTCACAACACATGTCCAGTGTGTGGGGAGGAGATCCTGAGGAAGCACTATGGCATTGAAGGGAGAGGTGTTTTTATGAACAAGTTCAAAATATCAACAAGCTTAAGCCAAAATGACTGACTATACCTTGAAGTAGTGGTTAGAGAATGTGTGGGCTGGTGATATGGATGCTTCATAGGTTGGCTGCACACACACACCAACACAGCTATTACATCGCTGCAGGTACAGCTTAATGAAATAACACTTTCTATTATGTAGACTTGATCACCCCCTTTAAATGCTAATGTGCTCTCAGACATAAAACGGTGGGCACACGACACGGGAAGCCGATAAGGGCAGGTACCATTAGCACAGTAGGAATAATTACACAGCCATTGACATGTTTAGACTTGCTTGGCTTTTATTCACATCTCACATCCGTGGATGTCCATGATAACTCTCTGTTGATACATTCTACAGTTCATCCCATTGTCCTTCTCTTCCCTTATCTCAAGAGATGAGGACAAGACCACCACTACAATAATACTAATAATAATAATAATAAAAGCAGCATTGGGTTTAAAATAAACATTCCCTATCTCCTATCATCATCATCATCATCATAATTTAATTGTTTATCACCTGAATGTAACCATCAAGGATTTCTTAAAAAAACTGAAAAAGAAAAGGAACTAGCCTCATAAATAATCATTAAAACAGTCTCATTCCATCGTCATCCGAATCAGATTCCACACTCACAATACAATAATAATTATAATACATAGTTAACTTAAAACTTAAAGTTAAAAAAAAAAAAAAAAAAAGGTGACTCAAGCTTTTAAGAGGACAAACACAATTGTGTGTGTGTGTGTGTTTACTGTTATGTGTGTACAAGCTTAAATGAGTGTGTGTGGGTTGTGTATGTTGGTCTTACTATGAGTCTGAATGCCACTGCGATATCAAGTCTACACATCTTTCCAAATGGTCTAGCTCTTATTGCCATTAGACATTAGTTTGACAACCAGTAAAATCTATGACAAAGGCTGCTCATTTCTCATAACCGAATAATCAAAACCACTGTGGTTACTAGCAGTATGAATGCCCCATTTTAACTAAAGAACTAGCAATTTTCACATAGATCAATGTAGTTTTACTGTTATGTATCACTGATTGAGGGATGTGTTTACATTGAACAGCAATTTGGTTGGTCCAGTGAAGACAGAACTGAACTGAGAATCTACTGGCTGCTCTGCTGGCAACTGGCCCAAATGCTAGACATCTCACATTATGGCAGTTTGCCTTTGACGCAATCACATGCCACTTATTCAACATGTTGGCTTCACCAAGATTAAAACTGGAAAAGCACAAGGGTTTTACTTCATGCCACTATTCACATTCAAAACTCACAAAATCAATAGCTCATTGACTTACACCTGAAAATAACTGCAGTTAATTAGATTGGTTACAATCAGGAGTTTTATAAAGGTTTCTGTCTTGCATAGTTAGCGTTCAGCAGGCAACAGACAGCTAAAATAACGTGTGTCATTGTGTGAGCACACAATATCTGGATAGGAATAAAAAATACCTTTCAGAGACCTTTAATTAAGATAAAACTGTGCAGACCATGTCCTAATGGTTGATGGATGGCAACAACCAAGATAGATCACTTTCCGTGGAGGAAGCACATCCGCCCAAACTACCAAGGGACCAATTACAACTTGAAAGCAGCTGCATGAGCTTATTCAGAGTCTGGTCAATGATCATGACTTGTTGTTGTATATAGAAACCGATGTATGACTTTGTGGTTTCACCCAAAGTAGACAGTTATGACTCTTAAGACAGACAGTTTGATGGCACATTAATTATATGGGTCTGTTTCACCTCACCGGGAACAGGGATTGTGTTCACAATACATGATGAATACCACCACATTCCAAGACATTTTAGGGGGTGGGGAAAGATCCATGTCTCACAAAAAAAGCAACGCTATAGACATCCTTTTAAACTAGCAACATTTCATAGAAGACTCTAGACCGTCTTATCTGACCTAAAACACAATGTGGACAACTGGAAATTTGAGCAACATTTAATTGTTGGAAGGGATACTTAATCTGGGAGACACATGCAAACCTAAATAAGATAAATAGTCCAATAAGCATTTTCCATAGCAAGTTCAATAAAATCGTTCATTCTATAACTAGAAAATAATTTGAATCTCCACCCATGTACACGTTTTAAACCTTATTTAAGACCATATTCATTATACTGAACAGTGTTCACATCACTATCAAATACCAGAAATGAGCAGCCTTTTATTGTACCTTACAAAACAACAATAGAAACTATAATCTTTCAAAATGTTGTAGACGGCTGATATCTGCTGTAGACGAAATATAATCTATAGATTCAATATGACCGGCCCTGCATGTAAATCGCAGGGGCAATTGGGTGCTACAGGTTAAGCTCCAGGCTTTGTGGCAAGCAACGTTTTTGCACTAAGGGGGCCAAGTCTTCTACAGCATACAAAAATATGCAACTCTTGTACAACCACCTTTACATACTGCATACACGTCTAGTACCTCCTGCTTGGATGCAAACACGTCGTATGTGGTTGTTATTGCCAGCACACACCCCTGTTGTATGAGAACGTCCTCTACCGGCACAAGTCTTTCATTCAGGCAGGAAGCAGTACTGTGCATTTGCTTTCATATTAGCAACAATTATAAATGCAGGCAAAACTGTTTTCTGTATGCAGTGTTAACTTTTGGTTGGCCCTGGTTAAAGATGACAGCAACGCCAAAACTCTTTTGGAAAACTGAGCTGTATAGAGGTTTTAGAGCTATGCCTGTCACCAGTACACAGTTGTAAAGATGATATGGTCATTTATGTCTAAAAGGCCTCCTGGGATAATATTAGTGTGGTTTCTCAGCGCAGTTAGTGTTCCCACCAGTAGGTGGCGGTAGCCTTCCAGCTCTACCCCCACTGTCTTCTTCACAATTAAAGCACATTGCTCCCCTTAGACAATGGGCTCATTCTGGACGAGAAAGACATTGATGAGATACCATTGTTAATAATTGATCCAAAGTCCAAAATAGCATGTAGAAACCTGAAGCATCTATTTGTCCTCGGTGTCTAAACCTTGACACACAAGTTCACCAATCAGCCTATGGCTCCGCCACTTCATCTACAGCAGTGTTATACTGGTGCTCCTTCAGACGTCCATCTTTTACTGCTGGGTGGTGTGTGTGGACTGTGGATCATTCCGATGTTCCCGGTCAGAGCTGCGGTACTGGTCTGGTCCGGGTCACTGGTACTGGAGGTAATTCTTGAGGGACTGAGGCAGAGGGAGGCTCTCGATTTCTTGAAGGCGCTCCCGGCCCAACGCCAGGCGAGCCGCACGCCGACACAGATCCATGAGAGGAAGAGGCTCAGCTGGGAGGGAGGGCGAGAGGGGTGGAGAGAGAGAGAGAGAGAGAGAGAGAGAGAGAGAGAGAGAGAGAGAGAGATCATGTTAAGAACAGGAACACAAATTAACGTAAACAAACGGCTCATGTGATTCTATCCTTTCTCCCTTCATAACAGCCTTTGCAGTGCCGCTATAGTCCTCGTGATCGCATGTCTAGGAGTGGCATTCCTGGAAAAACAATACATCATGTACGCACACACAAACAGCATCTCAGAGAGCAGTGGCTGGTCGGCTGCAGATAGCACAGGGAGAAACCGTTTGGCTTCAATGTGGTCACTTAGCATGCGTTTCCTGTAGGTGGAACTACAGTAGCACAACGTTATGCATTATGTTTTAGCACGTTTAACCCAGAGCTTGGCTTTTTAAGAGGCATAAATGGTGGCTGGAAATGTCACACATTAGTATGACTGTGTGTGTGTGTGCGTGCGTGTGCGTGTGCGTGCGTGCCTGCGTGCGTGCGGTACTGTGTTACATAGTCATACAACATATCTGCATTTACTTAGCACAGATGAATAATATGCTGCTGGACAAGAAAGGAAACAGAGAGGGAAACCTTTTTAATGTGCACGCCAGCCCTTCAAGCTGACACAGTGTTAAATATTTAAATTCACCTTTTGCACCTGCTTTCTTATACAGCCAACACACTCCAGTGACACCACCTGCCACCTGTCACGGCCCTGTGTTCTCAGCACAGAGGCAATAGCGTGACCTCTTAGACCCAATAGCCGCCTACAACCCGAGCTCTGTGCGTGTGTGAGCGCTGCGTGTCTTGCCCTCTAATATGCTCCTCCCTGACCTTCTTACTCGAGTTAATAAGATGAGGGGGGAAACTGGATACAGCACTCCTCCACAGCTTGCGGTCTATAGGCTGGAGGGCATAGGAGGAGACCGCAGCAGAGAGAGAGAGAGAGAGAGAGAGAGAGAGAGAGAGAGAGAGAGAGAGAGAGAGAGAGAGAGAGAGAGAGAGACCTAAAAGTTACTGTGACTGTCAATCTCAGACTGCATTGTCCCTCCTCTCCTCCACCTGAACAAGCACATTGTACTAGTGCTTTTATGCTTGTTGTTTGTATGGGTCAAAACATTTACTCATGTACTGATGCCTATCGGACACTTATTTCCAGTGACTTGCTTTACAAAGAGCACTGTGTAAAACGCTATGACAGTTAGTCTCGTCTGCCACTAGATGGCACACTAAGCCCCAGCATCTCAGACCCAAACAAATGCTGCACGGGCCACACACACGCACACTCATGCACTAAGGTGCACATCCAGCTGGACCGGCTATATAAACGAAGAACACTGGATTACACACAGGGAGTGTGATATCATTCTCTGCTCAGGACCCCGTTACTCCACTATATCTGTAGAACATAGTAGTTTGCTGCTATATTGTTTAAAATATCACATAGAGTACCTTTAAAAACATAACAAAGATCCACTTTGCAACATAATATTATATTCTGCTAGATGTTTTATAGATTAAGATACAATATCATACATTAAGATATAATTAACATACGGTGTTAGCATGTAGCATAGCCTGCTGTCTAAAACTCAGAGTTGAAACTATGTAAGAAACTTAGTGTAAACAAACAGCATTGTTTAATTGAAAATGCTTATCATTTGCCCTATTTTATTTACAGAGAGATGCTGAGATTATAATTCATCCGTTTTAACATCCTTGACTACTAGACTACTGTAAAGGGCTACTCTCTGACCTTCCATATTATCCAGTTAGTACAGCTACAGTCATGTAAAAATGACTAGATGCTATCCCACTGTGGCATGCATTGGATCTCCTCTGTATCTGGAGTGGACTAACCGGACAATCACACAAAGAACTAGTTGACTTTACCACCATTTTGTGATAAGTGACTCATTTTAAATCAAGCACCATGTTTTATTACATTCCCCTCTGTGATTGGCCCACTGGCTTCCTCCACCTGTTTCTCATCATTTCATTAATTCATAATAAGAGCCACATCTGACTGGCTTAATTACATCACATCTGAGTGGGAGGCTAGACACAGCACCCCATGACAATAATACACACTAATTCACACACATGCACACGCACACGCACACGAGTACCCTTTAAACTACAAACTATTATTAAATATCCCATCTAAGGCCCTGTAGCAATATGAAGTAGTTTGAATAGTTGAATGAGGTAAGTAGATGAAGCTAGGCAGGAAGTGCCAAGACAATGCTAATGTGATGCTAACGCCACTGTGAGCATGCCGAGTTCAAGGTTATGCTGTACAGGAAATGTACGTGCACATAAACCAGGCTAACACACACACACAGAGAGACGTGCACTCATGTATTTCTGTGCTCTTGACCTTACTGGCATTCTATTACGCAGCCTTTTATTGAGAACTGCTCTTATCACATAATGGGATTTAGATGAAGAATACAGCTGAGTGGGTCAATGGCCTCATGAACAACTACCAGGAGCTGTAGATCACCCCATAACTGCAGATGACAAATTATGGAAAAAATAGAATTAAAGCACAGCCACAAGTTTAAGTGGGTAAGAATCACTCTTATCTGTACCAAAAATGACTTACTGTTAGGCCTAATTTTGAAAAGTTGTTTAGGTTGGACTAATAATTATACTTGATATAATGTAAAATGTCATAAACTACCATGCAGGGAGCAATTACCAGAACTAAGTAGACCCAACAGTAATAAGCAAACTATAAAATATTTACTGCTGTGCTGGCTCATAATTCATATACACAGCCACAAACACACACGCGATCTCATTTTCCCATTAGCAACTTGAGACAAATACTATTTTTTCCAGTCAACTCAGAAAAAAAAGGTATTTCCATCACACCACGAAGAACATACACAAGTATAATACACATGCAGCTGTCATCGTGTGTGTGTGTGTGTGTGTGTCACTGTCTGTACTGAAGGTTGTTTCGTGCTCAGCTGTGATCAGGTCATTTTAGCAGATGATGCATGCTACAGTACATCACTTACAAATACACATCAGGTCTGGTCACCTCTTCTAAGCAGAGGCCAATGACCCCTTGTCTGATAGGGGGTCCCTCTGCAGTGTTTCTATCACGTATAATATACAAGTGTGTTGCTTATTAAACTGGGCCAACGATAATGTGTGGCCTACAGAAAAGTAGTTTGTAATGGTGTACTGCATACGATGCTAATTCACTACAATAATTGACAGATTTATATATTTATATCTTACTAATTTGTATTTTATGACCTAGTATTCTTATTTTGGAAGAAAAATATATTCTTCCCAATACCTTGCAGGAATTCTAAGGCTCCTCTAGGGGTCACGGACCCCTTGGGGAATACCAGAATTGGCTATTAAAATTATGTTGAATAGCAATTCAGACAGAATCATTGGCTAGGCTAGGGTAAAATCATACATTTTAGTGTACATTTGATAGCTATAATAAACTCATGTTGTATTGCACAGGTAATAACGATGACCTCTGGGTAATAATTTTAATTAGAGAGCGCGGTGGGTTGAAGACACAGCTACTGTGATTCTCTGTGGCCCATGTCCTATTATCTCTGTATCAGACATGTATATATCGCACAAGCCTTGCTAATTTGCCAATGTAAGCTAATGAGGGAAGTTACTCAAGACTATCAGCGCTTAGCATCATTACCTATCAGTATATGACGTCGTCCCCTCAGCAGGGGTATGCTAATGCAGATTAAGCATGCCGTTGCCACATCTACCAATATACCTTACACAACCTAGCACAGTTGACTGATTAATAGGATACTGAGACAGACTGCTATGAATCTTGATGGCGGTTCATGAGAAGCACAGAAGGTTATCTGATGCCAGCTAGGTAAGCACTACGTTGTGTCCAGATGGGAAACGAGCTTGCAGAGCAGCAGCACTGGAGAGAAGATGTGTCCGGGGATACATAATGTGACATGACACCTGCGTTGAGATTAATGAGGAGCTGTGCCGTGCGAGACTTGCCATCTACAGGACTGTGAAAGAAATCGCTGTCATGGCAACGTCAAGATGATGAAAAGAGGTTCGACGGGCTGAGAGATGGCATGTTACAGGAAGGCCGACAATGAGGAGGTGGAGAGACAGACAGACAGACAGACAGACAGACAGACAGACATATCTGTCATATCTTTCATGCCATCATTTTGCTTTTCTCCACCATTCCTAAGGCCACGTGCACACACGCTCCTCCAACTGTAAAGGAGCATGCCTGTGCACGTGCACGCACATAAATGACTGTGTGTGCAATCACACTACAAATGACCCCCTGCACCTACACACGGCTTACAACACACAGGGCTAAGCTAGCCACCATCTGCTGTGTTTACCTATGAACAGATCCTCTGGTTTGTGTTTGACTAGCTTCTCATCCTCGTTTGGCATATTTACAGAGGTGATGCAGAGGATTTGAGTGGCATCAAGGACAAATGGTCACAGGCCATTTATCACACTTGTGAGACAGTCAGAGTTTGTCCTTACTGTATCCTGTGGTGGTTCTCCTGGTTATTAATTAGGTTTTGACTCAATCTGTCTTGCTGGTGATGGGCCCACAGTCTCCAGTCTAGTCGAGTGTGAAGCTTGTCTGCCAGACTGAAATGCTTAACAAGCCATCCCTTATCTAGTGACAGCTGATGTCATGTCAAGGCTTTGCTGAAAATTAGTGTGCAAATTAATTTACTATTGACAAATGAGGTTACTCTAAGTCAGTGTGTCTGAAAAATCACCAAATAATTTGTGTGAAAAAGTAACTAACTTACAAACTAACTTGCAGACAACATGGAATTTTGCCAGAATATGGGGAGGGGAATGAAATAAGCAACCATCTGCATGAATGTAAGCAGCAACATGTCTTATTACTTAAATTCTAAATGTAAAGGCCTCTCATTGAAAACACTCTGTACTGGTAGTCTACAAAATTGACACAAGCATTAATCCTCAATTTAGACTTAAACCTGACTCTCAACACTGCAAAATAATCAATGCATGGCCTGTATTCTGTGCCAGCGTAAACAGATATGTGCTCAATATAGATTTGCATCAAAAACAGCATGATAGTGTTTCAAGACAGTCTGCTCTGGAATATAACACATTATAATAGGACAAATAAATTGATATAACTCATGTAAAAAACAACTCAAAAATAGTACTTTTTTTCTCTCAAGGGATCTGGATGGTAGTTTAAATGTAACATTAAAAGAATGGAAGACACAATGCAAACAGCCAGTAAGATAGCCTCTCATTAAAACAACTTCCTCCCATCATAAGACATACCGTCGTCACCATAATAATACAACTTGCTCACAGACAGTGTGGGTTGTTTGTCTTCTCTCTAAGAAATGTGCCTCTAAATAGACACATGTTAATATTTTAAGCTATTTTTCTGTTAGTTAGCTGCAATATTACCATTGAATGCATGAACATTTTTGAAAACAAATGTAGCCTTCTGCAGATATAGAGTAAGACAAGATAAAAGCAGTATGCATGGGACTATCAATAACTACCAACACAGCTTCACTAAAGCCATACAACACTTCCCCTGAGGGATCCCAATATTGACATGTTTGGCTTTAACTTATTTGGATGCTTAAACGTTAAAGTGTTGAGAAATATACAGTATTTCCTTATCAATGTTGACTGTAAGTATCCACTAGCCTGGCGCCATCTGACCTATTGCTCTCAGATCAATTTATTTAGCTGAGATTATAGTCTGGAAACCCTGTTCGCATTAGCGTTGTCACAGATGGCGGACCAATCAGGGCTGGGTAGTGAGATGACGTTTAAGTCAAGCAAGTTTCTAAATGGTGGTAGAGCTAGACGAGGCCATCAAAACATCTGTAGCAACACTGATTGGTTACGGCTGTGATTATTGATGTCTATTGCTTTGCTACCTCCTAGGGCGGGAACACTGACAGTCTGTAATGATTGGTTCTTTTGAGTACACAGTTTACCGATCTCGAATATGCAGCATATTGCACATAAAGGACTTTGTTCAAAGTGCAAACCATAAATGACACCCTGCACGGCCACACAGCCTACACCCACGTGCAGCCTAATGCAGACCAACAGAAATATTCAAAACAAATATAATTATAATTTTAAATTAAATTGTGACAAAGCATACAGCCATACTGAATAGGATCAACTTGAGCACATTAGTACACAACAGAGACAGCAACCAGCTGTATGTGTTCTGTTGCACACCAACCGTGTTTGAAAATGTCAAATGATTTAGTTCAGGAAGCCACAGAGGTTCAACTGTAGTTCAATATTGCTCTAAGAACCTAAACGGCATAGATAACAACTATGGCATTATCTTTCCAGGCCTGCTAAATGGGCTGAACAGATTGTGTGCTGTGAGTCATTGCTCGCTGGCCACGCTGGTGCCACAGTGATGGGCAGTGTGGGCATAGCTGGATGGTACCGGTACTGGAGGAAGTAGGGAAGTAATGGAAGATGTGGTTCTTTTTTAAGGTCTCTCGTCTCACTTTACCCTCCTGCATTACTGTAAATCCACCATTGCCTGATTCCCCGTGGAGCTGCTGGGCTGAGCGGAGGGAAACTGGAGGAGGCCCGGTGGAAACAAGCTGGGAGAAAGACGAGATAGTAAAAGACAAGAGCAAGATATGCGAAAGGAGGAGAGGACAGAAGTGTAGCATAGAGTAGAGAGAGAGAGAGAGAGAGAGAGAGAAGAAACAGTGTGGGCTGCTAAAACATTCACCAGAAGATATTAAAGTGGTACTATATAACTTTTGTCCACTAGATGGCATGCTAGAGCACCAGCATCTCAGACCAAAACAAATGCTCTGTGAGCCACACACACACACACACACACACATGCACTAATATGCAGCTGTGACCAAACCGCCCATGAAAACAAAGAACAGAGAAGGATTACAACAGAGGGTGTGATCTCATTCTCTGCTCAGGACGCAATAACTCCACCATATCTTTACATAGAAAGCAGGTTATTTATTTATGTTTAGAATGCATCTTATTTATATATGTTATATATAAATATATATATACTATATATACGTATTATATTATATATACTTTTAATGGCATTAACATTCAAACAGAACAAGCTGAATCTTTTGTAAGGAACACTATTATTGGTCTCCTGGTCTGCATCAACACAGTGGCTGTGATTGATGATTTCCACAGACGTATTACATGCCTGCTAAAAGATCCAGCCTACGCCACAGATAAACAAACCTTTAATAAGGAGCGTGTTACACCATAATTGGGTCTGATCAAGAACGTTCACAATAAACACTTTTCCCCGTCAGGAGCAGACGTCAAGTGTGTGAACATGCACAGAAAGATAAATTATTACCATGAAAAGTAATTTACTTGACATGTTTTCATCAAAGGATTACACCACCCTTCTCAGTCAAAATTACATGTCATTAGCAATGGGACTGGGTTATCTGTATGCACGAACTGAGAAGAGTATATTTTAATACCGTGACTAGTAGTGATGTTAGCAATCATGCTAACCAGTGGGAAAAACATACTTGTGGGTGCAATTCCACAGCAAATCGGAAAACACACACAATGTTGCACATGCACAGTAAAGGACTGTCAACACATTAACAGCAACCTAAATGATGTATCAATGTGCAGTCACTTTCATTATTATTATTATTATTATGCAGAATAAAACAGATAATTAACAAAGGAAATTAAATGTCCCCCTTCCTCTCTAGAAGCATTATGAAAAAGGGAACCATTGTCCAGATGTGTGAAACCAGGTCACACCTCATAATCTGGAACATTATGATGTCTTTGCTGTGGATATTGAGCTTGCGTGCGCGCTTGAAAATATAGAAAACAGAAAGCAATGAGGGGTGAGGCTCAAAACATGAGCCAGAAGAGGTTATAGAAGGCGAGGGACTGGGATGAAGACTGCGAGGGGGAGGAGGAACAGATAGGCTGGGTGAGGAGGGTGGTGTTGAAGGTGTGGGTGATTGGCCTCACTCCCCTCACAGGGCACAAGCTCTAAATTAAGGTGAGAAAACCCCAGCACAGAGGAATCTGTGTCTCTGCTGTGTCTCTAACGCACGTGCACGCGCACACGCATGCACACACACCAAGCACGCTCTCATTACTAATCCTTTGTGGACAACATAGGGGATTGAGGCAGATTGAGATCTTGTGTTTGTGTTTGTTTGTTTGTGTGTGTGTGTGTGTATGTCTGTATGTGTGTGTGTGTGTGCGTGTGCACGCTCTGAAACTGCCAATCATGTGTTTGCATGTAGGAAAGGTGTTGATTAGTGAACAACACATATTGTCTGTTCCCCAATCAGAATGGTTACAAAGGTTACATGTACACACAGTGACTGACAAACTATATATATACACACACACAAACACACACAAGACTCAAATGTAGCCAGTAGCCAGTCAGTAACGTTAAAGCAATATTAAAATGAGAATATAACAGAAAAAAAGGATAGATACTTTCATAGCGCTAGTCCAAGTTATATGTCACCAGGAGTATAAAAGAACAGAGAAGCGTGAGAATGAACTGCCAGTTTATTATTATCCCAGCTCTACCAAAAAAAATCAACCAACACGTTCCTAGAAAAAAATGAACGGTAAATTGTGAAAATATTAGCATACAGTGTGTGTGTGTGTGTGTGTGTGTGTGTGTGTGTGTGTGGCAAGAAGAGCAAGAATGTGAAACATGGAGAAACTATAGCGCTTTTGTAAACAGTATGTCCTCCTACGGGGCTCATTTCTGTGAATGGCAGGCTTATCACACTGAACGTACACTGAATACAGTATGTACTGTATGTGCACGTGGACGTGTGCAGATTGTGCACGTGGGCTGATAGGGAAGCACAACAGCATCATTTTAGAAGGGGAGAAAGGAGAAGATGAAGCAGAGAAGTGATAGTCATGACGTGCTCATATGAGCTTGTCCTTTGTCTGTTTACCTCATGTTGGATGTTTGCCAGCAAGCTATGTTTTCATTCTGTTACCAACTAAATTGTTACTAATTCAATAAACACTGTTTAGCCAGGCTAACGAAAACAAATCTAGCATTTGCTTGTTTGCAGTAACTGATAAATATGTATTGAATGTTTTTTACAAGCAGCAGGACCTATGGACCTGTTATCACTTCATGGACTGACCCCTCATGTGAATAACAACAAAATAATCAATTTAGCCTAAACTAAGGCACTTTATTTCTGCCTGTCAAAAGTCAGACAGGCAGTGTGGGAGGTGCTAACGTCTGTTGATAAGGACAGTGAGAGGTGTGTTAACTCAGCTCAGTCACGTTGTCAATCACAATAAAGCAACACATGCTTCAGGGATATATGTTTAATATCCCATTAGTGACATTTCACAATCACTGAAGCTATACCATACTGTATAAATCCTATTGACGTTTACAGTTAGTAGGCTCACATGGTAGGTGCCAGGACTAACCCACTGACAATGGGAAGTTGGACTTCATCTGAAAGTGATGGTAAGTGCTAATTTATGACAAAAACACTAATATTGATATTTGCTTAGGACGAGCATCTAAACGAAGACCAGATCACTTGCACTATGCTAGACAATCGTTAGAACATGTTTATAATATGATCCCCTCATGGAAACAACATTCCAGACACATCATAAAGAATATTAAATCAACTTAGAATTTGCATTTGGCAGCTTGATGGCATTTTGATACTAGCCTCTAAATTGTAATAAGATGGATGGAATTAATATGCAATACAACAGCTAGAAGGTCCAAAAGATTAATATCTTCCATTCTTCCTCGACATGTTTTCCATTTCGATTTTTTATTGAAGTCAAGTTGGCAAGAATTCCATTTGATTTAATACTCACTTAACCCTTTCAAGTACACAACACGGTCTCTAACCTTGGTTGAATACAACATCAGAGAACAGACTTGTTTCTCGATTTACACTTCCATTTCCCCCATCGCCTTTCTCTGTCTCCACTGCTGGCCCGAGACTAAGGATTCTATTGGTCGGTCTGAGACGGACGGGCAAGAGCTCCGCTGGCAACACTCTACTTGGGCAGGGGCGTGTCTTCGACACCCGTGGAGGCGGAGCCAGCAAAGCAACGGACGGCACTGCGGCGGGGCGCCAGGTGACAGTGGTGGACGCTCAAGGCTGGGGCTTGACCGAGACCTCGGTCCCCCCTGGGGAGAAGGTGGAGCTCCTCCGGGCCTTGACCCTGTGTGACCCCGGGGGTCCCCACCTCATCCTGCTGGTGGTCCCGCTGCTGGACTTCACGGAGCCCGAGAGAAGAGCCCTGCAAAGGAGGGTGGAGCTCCTGACGCCAGGGGTGTGGAGACACACTATGGTGCTGTTCACCTTCGGAGACCGGCTGAGGGCCAGTGGGCGTGACGTCACGCAGCACGTCCAATCAGCAGGGCCCGTGCTGCACTGGCTGATGGAGAAATGCCACTACCGATACCACGTACTGGACAACAAGATGGCCGCCGTGGCAAACGCCCGACAGGACGAGGGGAGGAAGATGGGAATGAGCTGGCAGAGGAAGGAGTTGGGGGAGGGGAACGGGCGAGGGAGGAGGAGGGGAGAGTGGGGGCAGGTGAGGGAGCTGGTGTGCAGGGACGAGGATCTCCTGCAGGAGAACGGCGGGTGGCACTTCTCCCTCCACATGTACCAGAGGCGGGAGGAGGAGTGGTGCCGGCGCGAGCAGTGACAGGCCAATAGGACGTGAGAGTGTGGCATGCACTCTCTCTCAGTTTAACACCAAAACAACGTTTTGCCACAAGGGAAATTCCGAACACACGATATGCACCTTAAACATTCCCAGATACTGTATATTTCCATGTCTATAATAAGTCATAATCATGAATACTACACCAGTACCGGTACTGTACAATATTTATGTACATTGGGACATAACCTCTGGTTTGAGCATGCAGTATTGTAATGTCATGAGAAATGCTAGTACTGTCACCAACACATTTGTTATGCATAATAAATGAAAACCTTTTCCATTTAACCATGAGGGGCCATCATTAACAGTTTGGTCCAGAGAAGTAGTTTATATTAATAATTATAATTAATATGGCATTGTAAGACAGACCTTAGCACTCCTGGTTTTGGTATAGTAACTTCACAAAGAAAAACACGGTTAATAGTTCACACGAATGTGCCGAATATATGCTACAATATGCCTTTTAGCGCCTGGAATAGCTGCTGTAACCATTTAGCCTCAAACAGAGAAGGGATCCTTAGGCCATGGGCATTAGGCTAAGCCAGGAAAAGTCCATTTTGAGTGCACATAATCACATAAAAACACAGCTACATCCCTTAGAATTGATTTAGTACCTTTGAACTGCACCGTGTAATGTAGCAAAACAGACAACCAGTTGTGATCTCAGTTGGCAACAGGGACGGTTTGTTCATTAGGGCGATTGGGCAACGCACTGCCAAAGGGAGAAAGAGAGAGGAGGGAATTTTCCAACTTACCAGTGTGCGATACGGTAACGGACTGTCCT
>JAODUK010075838.1:0-39829 GCA_027564635.1 Typhlichthys eigenmanni | reverse complement strand
CTCTCTCTCTCTCTCTCTCTCTCTCACTCTCTCTCTCTCTCTCTCTCTCTCTCTCTCTCTCTCTCTCTCTCTCTCTCGTTTCCATCTCCAGATTCTCTGCCTGCTACCTGTGTACCCGAGGCAGAGTCAGCAGGCCGTGTCCCAGCTGGACCCCTGCGGAGCCCCGCTGACCCCAGCCTATCGCTGCGCCTGGGGCCAGAGAAGGAGGCCGAGGCGGACCGAGGGGTGGAAGGGAGAGTGGAGACGGAGGAGGCTAAAGCCATGCGACTCCTGTACTGCTCTCTGTGCAAGGTGGCCGTCAACTCTGCATCGCAGCTGCAGGCCCACAACTGTGGTGAGAGACACACACACACACACACACACACACACGTTAGTGCAGCAGCTCTTCAAATCACACCTTCATCCATTCGGTACCTATTCACTACACAGAGCATTCTATAACACTGTAGGAGGCAGGGAAGGCCGCACTCCACCAAGGACATGATGACTAGAGACCATCAGGGGGATCTTGGTGGATGCCATACTACTTTTGCCACACACTAATGTGCAACTCACAGCCAATAATATGAACATGATGAATGTCAAAAGTGGGAGGAGTCTTAGATCAGGATAGCAGAAGATAAGACGCGCTATTCAGCAGACCTCCGTATGCAACGTACATTTACATATGATTATTATGGATGACAAAATCTGTTAAAATGTGTATTTATTAAGCACAGAATTTGTGACTTTGGGTCTTTTTGCATTAATTACATTACATATAATACATACATTCATTAATTTTTTTAATCCAAATAACCACTAGAATTTCATGTTTTAACATTTGTAAATATTTCTAAATTAACCAGTTACAGCTGTATAAAAGCATTAAGCGAGCTATAGCTTGTCTTAATTCACCTTTCATTCAAGTGTATGTAGTAACACTTTATTTGCAGTAGTTTACATGCCATACCACAACCTCTGCAACATGCAGATAAGTCAGTCTATGGGTGGTGTTGAGATCGTTGACCCAGTTTACTTGCATTGTGTTTCCTGCTTTCTGCTCTGGTGGATGCCTTGAACCTATTCTGACACTTATTAAATGATTATAGGGAAATGTTTTATCGAATATCATTGCAAGTGTCATCACAATCCAGTGGCGTTGATTTTGTCTGCTATTTTGAGTGAGTATATATTGAGGGGAGGGATACCACTGTCTATACTGTACATGGACCTCAGTGCAGTACAATAGTAGTGTGCACTATAGGGTGCCAGGACACTTCAGACTCTCTCTTGGTTGTTTGTGCCCTGAGGATTTCTGGCATTTCTGCTAGCAGGTTTATTGTCTTTCCATTTGGGGTCCACAAGGTGTCTCATCTTAAAGCCAAAGCATTGGCTTTAAATTAAGTTGTTTAACTTGTTTTATGACGAGCTTAGCTTCAAGCAACATTTACCAAAGCGTTTACAATTTAAGCAGACATAAAAGCAAGGAAGAGTGACTGCACATACATTATATTGTGTGTATATTTAGCTTTGCGGATAATAATTAAATTACATAGCTGAGTGATCCATTTGATAAGTTTGACAAAAATGCTGTATGCACAAAACATAATATATGTGAAATATATATTAAATACGAATTTACATATTCTGTTTATAACTGGTCCTCCTATATAAAATGTGTTTTATATAAAAAGTGATGGAATATGTTTTGTGACTTTATAATGCATGCTAGTTGATAATTTTGCCAAATACTGAATAAGTAGTATCATTTGAGTTTGTTTTTACATGAAGCCAATTGAGCACTTTATTAAAATTAAATTAAAATAATTTAAAAAATCAAGACAAGCTTATATATTGAGAGACACAAATTGTCACACACTAATTTACATATAGTACATTATTTCTTCTGAATCTGCAGGAAGATGGTTTCCGTATTTGTCCCCAACACAATTCTCCACAGATGGAATCACTGTAGTAGGCTTCTCAGGCAAGACCTGCCAAAAGTTCTGATTCAGGCCTCTGGTGCATAAATCCCATAAATATTTGCTCAAAACAGAAGTTTAATCTATGATTTGTTTGACCGTGGTTGTACCTTTAACACTAATAGAAGCATACTGTACTGGCTCAGGAACCAAGCACAAGACCATGTTGGAGGCTCGGAATGGGGACGGTACCATAAAGTCCTTCCCAAGGTCAGGAGTCAAAGCTAAAATGGCCGCACCTTTGGAAACTTCAACTGGACTACAAAACAAAACATTCCACTGTGAAATTTGTGATGTTCATGTCAACTCGGAGACACAGCTCAAACAGGTGGGTGTGGCTAATCTGCTTTCTCTTCAGACAGGGTCGGACTGGGACTGAAAAACGGTCCGGGACTTTGAAGCCGACCGGCCAGAGAGCCTTCTAGAGTAGACCTTGTTGGCAAATACAAATAACCTACACACCATCCACTATAATAAACTATGATGCAGTGGTTGATTTAATTTTGTAGATAGCCTGGCCCTTTCTATATTGTCCTTTTATTTGTTTGTAAATATACATTTCAGTACATATACATTTCAGCACCAATAAAAAAAGTTTACCGCCAATGTTAACAACCTAATCCTATTAGCTAGGCTATTAACCTACCAACTCTAGCCAACAGGGTAAACTTGAGAAAAATGAAAACCATAGCTATCGTTTGGATGTTTGAATTATGCCTATCTAAACATAGAAAATGTTGCTGCTTGTACCTGACATCTCTTGTAGTCTATAGCCCGTACTGCGTCTCCGGGCAGCTGACTGTCACTTGGCTTGGGGTGCAACATATGTGTTCTGTCTTTTACAATTGACAGCAAAAGTACTTGTCTTCTCATTTTTTCCACACGTATCTATTTGCCTGCCCTGCACTTGATTTATTTAGATAAAAACCAAAATTGAAAAAAATATCTCATACACCACCTTGCATTCGATTCGATTGGATTGTGTGTGCAAACTATTGGGCCAATCAGATTTCAGCATAAACAAGGATCAGTCCAAGATAGGAGGGGCTGCTCGTATCTCCCCTCCGTATAAAAGTGGGTAGGCATTGGTTAGTCTTCCTTCAAAGAGAAAAGTGTAAATGTCCCTGCATTCAGTCTGTTGACTTACTGTAATGAAGTGATGTACATTAGATATTTTGCTGTTAGGACATCAACCAGCTGGACCTCTTGGCAATATATCATCTTCTCTGCAATTGTTTTTTAACATTAGTTGTGATGAGCATTAGCTTAATTTAAATTGCCATATATTTTACACAATCAGTTGAAGCTGATTATAATCTTTGTTCATAATATTGTTTATTGTCTTCCCTATTTAGAGATCCCTGCGATTTTCTGATAGTTATTTTGTAAGTGTACGTACCCGTGTCAATGTGACAATTTAACCTATGTAACTTTAAGGGCAATTCATATTTTATGTAATATAAAATCAACTCGAGTGAAATGTGTTTTATTTCAGGTAGGTAATGAAATAATTAAAATGTATTACATTTTCTATCCCTTCTAACTTTATTGATCATTTGCGAGAACACCAGATATTCAATTGCTTGATTTGATTTTGGCAACAGACAAGATGGGGAAATGAGGCCGTAATTGCCCAGATTTTCCTTTAAATACCTCTTGCCCAAAGATAATGATCCCTAAAGCATGAATCTCAGACAAATTCAAGGTTGAAAACATGTTGTTACTGTCTCTAAGATGTGAGTGTTATGGTCTTTCTAATCAGCACTGTTTAAAAGTTATCTTCAGCCAGGTGCTCATGAATATTTAACAGCTCACCACTGATTGTGCATGGCACGGTGGCCAAAGACATCTGTTTATGCTTGTCAAAAAGAAGATTTCAAAAAGATTTTTCAAAAGGATTTTCAAGCCTATCCCCTCATGAATATCCTGAGGTTCGTAAATAGCGCCAAGGAAATATCAGCGTTCCATCAGAGATGTCTAAATGGTAACTTTGATTGAGTTTTCTTTCATTTCCGCGTCACCGAGCTATCTCCCTGCTATGCAAACACAGCTCTAACTTAATTCTCCATGTCTGCTATGCCCGTGTAACGACCGTGTTTGTCTGTCTGTCTTGTTCTTTCTGTCTGTCTTCATTGTTCCAGCACATTAGCAGTAGAAGGCACAAGGACAGAGCAGCAGGAAAACCAGCTAAGCCTAAGTTTAGCCCTTACATTCCCACCCAGCGCAACCAGGGCCTCCAGGCAGTGAGTATCCATCTGTATGCATTGTGTTGTGGTACGTAACAGACTCACATCTCCCTCTCCAGAGCCATCTCGTCTGCTTCAATCAATTGTTTACGAACGGCAAAATGTCCTCAACCTTTTGCTCCCAGTAATGAGCAGCTATTGAACCATTTTATATTCTTTATTCCGACAATGTGTAAACAGAGACAGAGACACAGGGGAGACAGCTCCGTGGAATGTTAAAAAGAATGAATAACACTAAGAAAGACATGTTTGAAATCTTTCTTTATAAAATCTTAATAATGGTGTGGCTAAAATGCTAATAACCATTACCACTGCAATGATAAGGCCGGAGGACATGCTTTACATTTGAACTGTGTGTGTGTGTGTGCGTGTGTTCGTTCTTCCAGGTTCGCCTGGCTCTGGGGAAGGAGCAGGACTTGACCAAACCTCTGGCCTCCTGCCTCTTACAGCGGCATTTGTCTGCCGCCGCCGCCGCCGCCATGGCGACGATGTCGTCCATGTCGTCCATGTCGTCGTTCCATCTCCGGTCAGCCTCTAACTCCAGCCCCGCCCCGTTCCAGAGCCGGCCCCTCCCCCAGCCACTGTTGCATCCGGCGACCGGCTCAATCGGCTCCACACACGGCCCTGTCCTGTTCTCACCATACTGAGCATGTCTCCATCAGCAATGTCTCCATCAGCAATAAAGCACACATACAGACCTGGGCCAGATGTGATGTGATGATATATGTACATAGCGCATACTCTACTCTGCATTCCTGCAACGGCTGTGGGTTTTAGTGGGGGCGGCTGAGGTTTCGTCCCAATACCAAATACAGCAGGTCCTCATGGGTCAGCGTGGAGAGACTTATACAACAAGAAGTACTGTATGTGGAGATCCTGAGAGATTACGGTCAACTCGCGCTCGTGCGTTCGTGCGTGTGTGTGTGTGCGCGCGCATTGTGGAAGTACTGCTGCATTGTGGCGCAACGGGTGCTCTGCTCTTTTCACAGCTGGGGTGGCAGCCAGTGATTGTGTGAAAGCGTTTTTGTTGATTTTCTTACATTGTGTAATGTGTATTATATTCAGGTACCGATGCATTGCTGACGAATGCGCGGTGGAGGGCAGATGTGGAATGAGGAACTTAAAGGATGGTTACCACTGTGTGCAAAATGCCGATGTTTATGAATGTACTGTATATTAGAGCATGATTGAATTTACATTTTTTAGTATTTTCCAATCAGCAATGGCTGCCCCATTAATGGTTATTGGAGCGGAAATGTATTGTTGCAGGGTCTTTGGTGAAGTTTGATTAGTTTTTCACAGACATGCAGCACAGTATAGATCATGCTAAGAAAGATAGTCATGGTCAGTCAGTAATTAGGTTTTATTGTTTTCATACCCCAAAATGTGCGTTTTATTCAATAAATGTGTTTAAGGCATTATTTCAAATAGTGTCTCTGTGAATAATGTTTACAAATGGATTCTATGATTACGATGTCTCGATTTGAATGACCCTCATGGTTGAAACCAACATTTCAGAAAGGACTTCTTCCCAAGAGTGCATACTGCTCCCAAAGCTTATTGCTGCCCTCTTCCCCCCAATACTTTTGTGGACAGTTACGTTTTAAACATATTTTAAATAATGAGCTGGGGAAGGGATATATATATTTAGGGAATATCAAAGTTAACCTCTTATGTAAATGAAGTCATAATACCCACTAAGCACCTGATTATAAATGTGCTGGAGTGTCTAGGCCTCTCTTTAGCACCATACCTGTGCCATCAAGACACATTAAGTCAAAGGTCTTCAACCCTGGTCCTGGGGACCCACTGTCCTGCATGTTATAGATGTCTCCCTGCTCAATCACACTTGACTTTAATGAATGGGTCGTTATCAGGATCTGCAGAGCTAGATGGCAACCCATTCATTAGAGTCAGGTGAGAGCAGGGAGACATCTTAGACATGCACAGCAGGGGTACCCAGGACCAGGGTTGAAGACTTCTACATTAAGACACAATGTGGGAGTTTAGCTTCTGAGCTACAACAATTTGTATCTTCGCGCTGCTGCCAAGACCAAGCCATTTCACAATCCCTTTTTGGTCGCAGTTCAGGTATTTTCCTGAACACAAAATGAAGTAGTTGAAGACATCGAAATTCTTTATTTGGCTTTAGATGAAGACTCTTTTTAGCAATGATTTATGATTACAGATAATCCCTAGGCACGTTCCTTGCTGTCTTCATCCTAAAATAAATCAGTTTTGGGATGTTCTGCATTGCTTTACTGTTGACTGATCAGGGCCATATAGCCTTACAGTAACATGAAGCGTATGGTGGTGAAATTCATGTTTTGAAAGGGAAATTATCTTAAATGAGAACCATTAACACCTAGAATTGTGAGCTGCGTTTGAGGCCGTGACAGGACAATCTTGAAAATGTTTCGATCTTTTATTTCCTAATTAGTGCCCATGTTTTTGTGATGTATCTGTAGACTGTAGACTAAGACAATTGGTGTTCAAGTTGGCCATAATGATTCCAAATGCAAGTCTCCTTGTTACATTCTCTGCCAAATCTAATGTATCGATTTACGACATAAACTGAAACTTTTGAGTTATATTACATTTTTGATACATTTGGCAAAACAGCTGATGCTTTGACTGAACTTTCCGAAACACACTCCTCATTGACATTTTGAGCTTGCGACAAGGAAATTCGGCATTGGATAATCTTTACTCCAGGAAAAAAGTTATGTGTATTTGTTACATGCTTGTTTATGGTTGTTTTAACTTGTTTATACAGTATTTTATTGTATTATACTGATATATACAGTACGGTATTATATTAGTCAGTGCGGCATAAAACACTTGCTTGGGTCATGCTCAAAACATCTGGTCTAGTGTTATGTTGTGTAATCTCCTAATGCTAAAAGCATGTGCTAGAAGCTTTTGGAAGTAAATGGTGAACTGTATGTAGTTAAGAGTGTGTGTATGTACAGTGTAGACCTATCTATTGTATGACAGATCCAGCTACTGTACATGACACAGATGTATTTGTATTATGTGCATATGTCACCATTGTATCATAGTCCAAACTCCAAAGTTGAACTCACCTGGTCAGAACATGGTCAGTCAGATTTTCCTCTTTACATGTTCAGTGCCCTATCATCCTAACTAATTTTTCTCATCACCCAAATTATGCAGAAGCTCCCACATCAACTGCATTGACTGGATATTAAAATTATAGCGCCGGCAATATTAATATGTAGGCCCCTTAAACCATTCCAAAATAAATAATTCCACCGGCCAATCTGTCATACCGGTCTTTCCTCCTGGATGTCACAGCAGTCATCAATTGTCTGGAGAGGTGATTGTGAACATGTGTGTGGGATTCACACTGCAACATTTCATTTTCTACTGACTGTCAGAACCCAGACCCCCTCTGGCCCATTCGCCAAGCTCAACTCCCCAGCCAGCCTTTCTCATATTTTACTCCTTTAACGTTTTGCCATTCGTCTTTGGTTATGTGTCCTTTCCTGTGGTGATAGAGGCAGTAATTTCTCTCTCTGTCACCGTACTACCCCTATCATCGTCTCTTTTGCTCCACCAAAACGTGTCCTGCATATTCACACAAATACACATGCACACACACCTAAAGGCATATGTCCCTAAGCCTGACTTGGAATCAATGGTTTTCCTCATTCAGCCCTTTCTGCTGTAGAAAGTTTGAAGCAGTGCAACGGTTATCGGCGATGGCAAGTTTGCCTGCTGTTTATATTGATAAATACTAGTGGAGAGACATTGTGTATTGCAATTAAATAATAAGCTTCTAGGGGAAGCAGGCTTTCATTGTCACTGATTTTATTCATATCCTTATTCACTGGAAAAGACGGTTCTCTGTTCATAAAATATGTCCTCGTCAATCATTTAGCACACTCAAGTTTTATTTAAATCTACTGGATATGACCATGAGGAACAGTTCTCTGGCTCTACAGGGCTCTTCTAACCTAAGTATAAAGTTCCATATATATTCTTTTGTAAAGATGGATTGCCAGGGAGGAGTCATACACAGTAGCTGCGTAAGAGTGAACATTACATGTTTATTACTGCCCTGGAAGCAAAACAATTAAAAGGTCACCTCTGGTCACAGAACAGCCCCCGGCCCCCACCTATCCCGCCAAAGCAGTGAGTCTCTTCTCTAAAATGAACAGAAACCTTCAATCACTTCTTTACTTTGTTGCTCTTGCTGCAATGAAAGCCCCATGGCAGTTTCATCTCTGTCGAGCCAGTAGCTAGTCCAGCCAATGGGGATTTTATCCTTGGGCGGTGGGGGCTGTCTGGTGGAGGGGTTTTACAGGTGGAGACCATAAGACTGGCACACTGCGGGCAGCTGACTGTGAGGAAAATGGCTCTGCAGGGTTCAGGTGAAGCAATAGCAGAGCTGTATCCCTGGAGAGTTTATTGTCTGTCTGTTCAGTCCGTTGAGATGTGATGATGCTGGAGATACTGGAAATCAGTGGTATTTTACTGCATTGTAATTTCTCAAAGCAAACAAGTTGGTTAAAAGCTGATGAACAAAGAGAGTAATAGAAAGAGCTCTCCTGCTGATTTTGACCATTCCAGGAGCCATTAAACATACGTCAATCATAATGTTTGTTTTGGTACTGGGTATGCGTCCTGTGCCATGGTTTCATTTGAATGATATTTGGCTCATACAGTTTCCATATTAAAAATGGAGCTGTGGGTATTTGGCTCTGTGCGAATGAGAGACTAGATCAGAACTAATGTTTATCATCTGGTGGGAACAGAGCTGACCTCCTCATTTGACAGGTCAGCTTTGGATAGCTGTGAAAAAGGATTGTCTGGGATGGAATAAGGCTAATGTGAGCTCTTGTATGAGTAATGACAGATGTAGATATGTTATTTGTTAGCTTTTGGATGGTATTTATGTGCGGTGGCAATTACTTTAATCAATCTTTCGTGACATTAGTGAAATTGCAATCAATCTGGCTATTAGAGCCAGCAAACATAATGCCATTTTAGTGTAAGCCCCCCGTCACACACAGAGGCTACAGTTGTCACTACATTGCTGCAACAGCCATAACATTGACAGTAGTTTTAATACCAATTTCTCCACCCCAACCTCACAAGAGCAGAACTTATAATGCTTAGTCACATCACCCATGGTGGTGCCACATAAAATACCAGTTGTTTGAAAGGTTTTTCCATTTTATGCTGTGAAAATGAACTTGTATAATAGCACACCACACACAATTTAGTTTGTAATAGATATGATTATAACACTGAAGCCATAATCCATTCAGGTATTTTGTGTAAACCAAATATAGGCAAATATTACATTAATAATGCTCCTAATGTCAATATTACCTAGGTCTTTAGTCTTGAGTTCAGCCCAATGTTAATGTTGTTACAAAGCTGAGGTCATTAGTTTTCAGTGGGGACTTTGACTACACCCTTGCTTAATCAAGCCCTAACTCTAATCTTTCATTCAGTTGGCTGTCATGATGGAACAACTGCCCCTGACTCATCAGGTGGTGTTTTGTTAGGAGAAATAAATGAGTTCATGAGCAGGCATTCACTTTAATCCGCTTTAATGGCAGGCTGATTGAGCAAAACCTCACCAGGGGAGGAATGCCTATTTCTGGCTTGGCAGCAGAGAGAGAGATGGAGCCTAATGTGTGTGAAGCGCTGTTGTGCCTGTGTCTATCGTGTGTAAGACGTGTGTATCTGTGTGTGTGTGAGCGAGAGGCAGAGAGGGGGGGCGGGGGGGGGGGGGGGGGGAGAGAGACACACTTGAAATCTTAAAACACATACTATAGATAACACTGACCCTTTATGCTTATTAACCTTCATCATCACCTTCACTTCCATATAACAGATATTGAACATAAACCTGCAACATCTTCCAAAGCCTGCCTATTTTGAGAGACAGGTGATTCCATCTGTTTTTTCACTGCTGTTTTCCATTATTTCTATTCCAATTTTCGTTCTTTTTATATTCGTTTTATACTGTTACCGATAGCATGGTGGCTTATTATTGTCCGCCGAGCGCCATCTAGCGGTAGCAATTGACGTGAGAGGATGTGACGTTCATACTCGGCGTCTTGACCAATCAGCGACCCCAGCGCATATAATTCGAATATCAACTCGTAGTGAAAGACAGTCTTGATAATGTGCGTTGAAATGTATAAACGCTTTCAGTTAAAAGGTTGAAAGCTGTTTTTGTTTTTGCAACTTATACATGTGGGTAAGTTATAGGTGGATAGTGAATTTATATAACGTCACACTAGAAGTTGCAAATGAATGTAGCTTGCTAATCCTAGCATTCTGTAAATTAACGTACCGTACTACAGTACGGTAGCCTACCGTAGTCGTTTATATTTTTAAACTATTATTAATCTACGGAACGGTACCGTAGTGTGTATCTAGCGTTACTATGTCTACTTGATAGCTTTGCATGTAGTACTATATATAGTTTGCCTACGACAAATATCTTATTTTTTTGCGATAACGTACAGTAGTCACAAGTTACTGAACTATGGCGAGGGAACGGGGACAAAAGAAGTCATTCCAGCAGAGTCTGGAGGACATAAAGGAGAAAATGAAGGAGAAGCGAAACAAACGGCTGGCCAGCGCTGCAGCGCCAGCAAGAGGACGGTCCAAAATGCTAAACAGAACCAGTGGTGAGGGCCAGTCATCTACGGTGGTGTAGTTGTAATTGTTGTTTGTGTTGATGCTGGTTGTGATATCCTCACTCTATAATAGCTACTTTAATTTGACAAAGCAGATTTTCCTCAAACTTGGCGTAAGGGCATTTAGCCTCACAACAAATTACATTTTCCCCTTGCCAGCTGGGAACAGCAGAACTATCATCCTTAAGGGGGTCCAGCTAAACAACAAGGCCCTGGCTCTAGCACTGCAGGCTGAAAAGGACAAAGTGAGGCAGGCAAATTGTGTGATCCTGCAGTTGAAAAGGGAACAGCAGGCACTGTTCCTCCACCTTCTACTGCTCAAGAGGAAGGTTAAGGAGCAGGAGACAATTGTCATCGCAGCCAAGGTGAGCCCAGGTGTGTGTGAGCGTGTTTTGGTACACATTGTCAGCTCTGTAGGATATTGTGGTAGTAGATTTTATTATGGTTACCAGTACATCAGCTAATCAGATGCTAGCCTCTATACAGTTATCCACCTATCCACAAGATTAGCTGCTGCTTTTTCCTGTTTTTAAGTGACTTTTGTCATTGTGAAGTTAAGCCATTGTCAAATCTGTATTTCTAGAGTGAATCTAATGAGATCCCTACTGAAGTTCGTAATCTTGTTGAGATTTCAAGGTACAGTAATACATCCATCCATACAGAATTAAGCACACTATATTATATTATATTGTCGTAAGATTTGATGGTGTTATGTATTGTGTCTTAATTTCACAGGAAAATGGAGATCAGCCCAAGCCTTGACGCTCCGAACCTTAGTCCAGGTACTAGCTGCATATAAGCTGTATGGCAACAAGGTTGTTTTTACATGCACATTACAGGATATGTATAGGAACCGTTTCTGATTCTTTTAAAGGGCCCAGAATGACAGCTTTTTCTATGCAAATCACTGTTTTTACTTTAACATAACTGTGTTTGTTGCTATAGGAGTAGGGTTTAATGATTGTGTGGTTCTACAAATTTGGTAAGGGTGGAAGTAGAAATAGATATGGGAGGGCAATGCCCTCCAACATTGTTTATGTAATACTGTTTTCCACCACAAGGGTGAGTGCAGACACAAATCGCAGGTGTCCCCTTGAACACAACTTGTATAATTGAATGGACACTTTGTGTCAGTAAATTGCCCACATCACACACAACCTTAAAATAAATGTCCACCATAGTTGACTATTTTGTGTATAAATGTATTTGTAAGGATGTTGTGGTCGTTGTTAACAGTGGTTCCCTCCACGGGGGATGAAGAGCACAGTACATATGGCTCCCAAGTGTTGTTGCCACGCACGGTGGGCGTGAGGCGCCGGCGAGCGCTGAGCTGCAGTAGGAGGCGGTCTGAGCGTGTGCTGGAGCCCAGGTCGTTCAGCCAGGGCAGTCCCACAGTGCCCCTGGAGGATGCTGCAGGAAGTCACACGGAAGGTGTTGAGCTAACCACCATCACCACGACAACAGCAGCAAAAAGAAGCCCTGTCCAGAGTGAGGACACAACGCAGAGCTGGACGCAAGCGGAGGTGGAACCTGAACCGGACATTCCCGTTGGCACTAAGGAGTTCCACCACTCCACCCCGGAGCCTGCCCCAGCCAAATCCACCAATCAGCAGCCACCTCCTCGCAGGAAACAGGCTCAGCAGCAGCAGCAGCCCCGGCCCAAACAGGACCCGGCAGCGCGCAAGCCTGAAAGGGGCCGCAAAGCAGAGCGGGCCCCTCTGAAGAGGCCGTGGGACAACCCCAAGCCCAGAGCACGCTCCAAGAGCCGGGAGCGCTCGGTCACGCGGGCCAGAGCCCCGGGGCCCCAGGCCGACAAGCTCGACACCTCCCTGGGCTTTAACCGCACCTTCGACTTTGACTGCGAGGAGGCGGTCCACCTCACCCCCTTCAGGGCCAAGGCTGAGGGCAGCCCGCCGGCCACGCCCATTGGAGGGGAGGAGCCCTCGGGGAACGCATCGCTCGCTATTTCCATGGAGGCGGAGTCCAGCGGCGTGATGCAGTCGTCTGAGTCCGAGGACAGCCTCTATGTCCCCCAGCGGGGCTGGAGGGGGCAGAGCCCGCCCTGCAGAACCAATGCTATCCCCACCCGTAGGAGGCGGGGCTCCAGCATGGCCAATCAGACAGATGCTGATGTGCAGGGTAAGACTATACAGAAGTTTGTTGTTGTTCAATATTTGACCACATTGATGATCAGTGTGTTGCTTACTATCAATCCACTTGATGGATGAATGCAGGACAAATGTTGTGTACTGTAGCATATGAGGAGTCAGATATGTGCTTTCTTGTTGTGTAGCATATGAGGAGTCAGATATGTGCTTTCTTGTTGTGTAGCATGTGAGGAGTCAGATATGTGCTTTCTTGTTGTGTAGCAAATGAGGAGTCAGATATGTGCTTTCTTGTTGTGTCGCATATGAGGAGTCAGATATGTGCTTTCTTGTTGTGTAGCATATGAGGAGTCAGATATGTGCTTTCTTGTGTAGCATATGAGGAGTCATATGTGCGCTTTCTTGTTGTGTAGCATATGAGGAGTCAGATATGTGGTTTCTTGTTGTGTAGCATGTGAGAAGCCCGACGAGGCTGAGGAGGCTCATGACAAAGTGGAGCTGCACCTCCCTCAGTCCGCTGACTGTGTCTTTACAAACCGCCTTGGCTCACTGGACGCGGGACAGGAAAACCACCTAGGTGAGTTCTATCACACAGTAGTAGTCATCACCACTAACTATAAATGGACATCTAAATGTAACTAGTTTACTTTACTAGGGATGTTGTTAAAGACCCTGTATTTTTACATTTTTGTAAATGTGTATTAATATATTTATTTATAAGAAGTGATGTTCTGGGCACTCCCATATGATAAGAATTTGAATGAAAGTATTTCTGTTTGTGCAACGTTTTGTTTGTTTTTTGCAATGGTGTGTGACGTCCTCAGCTCTCTCTCAAACTCTGAAACTAACCCTGAACTCTTGAGTTGACAAACTCTTAGATGGAAAATGCTAAGTTTTCAGTTTCATAACAGCTGAGGCCTATACTACGCAGGAAGGTAACAGGCTTATCCAGGTAACTTCTGGAGTAACTTTGCGATATCGGGTGTAACTTGCAGAGTAATCATACTACGAAAGGTGGAGAGGTTTTGAGCGAGGTATGCTGTCATGGCAATTTATGCTGCAACTCTAAACTGCTCCGAGCAGTTTCTCTGTTTAACTCGATAAAGACTGCACCTCCACTCACAATCTCAAGTAAACGCATGGTGCTCTGTCAATTTGAGCGCTGCTTTGTCGAACGATTAGGCCTGTACTGCAAAGTGATAGTTTCTTTTAGATGACATAGCAGCAAAGCATCATTTCAGGCTATAAAAATACACATTAAAACAGTTATTATCAGTAAGATGTAGGTTATAAGATAGGAGCATGCACGCTGTATTATGACACAGCAGTTACACAATTTAAAAATGCTTTATGTAATCAAATTATAGCAGTTTTAATATATGCGTTCATGAAGACCTAGGCATATATTATTTTCTTTTAATTTAGCTATTAACATTTTGCAAAATTATAGGCCATATCATGAAGCCTAAAGAGTTTATTTGCATTCCTTGTCCACCCTGTGATAATGAAAATCGGGCCATTTGTGTAATCATATTTTACAGTCAGGGTAAGGTAGTAGGCCTATTAATAGCATGCACAGAAAGGCTGTACACATTTGTTGTGTTTGCTTATTGAGGTTTATTTATGTAAACTGATGATGTCATTGTCCTCCTGTTGTCACAAGCTGTAATGGGCCCAGTCACTCATAAGCCATGTTATTTCTCTGAAATGGTTTTATTTAGCATGCACACGGTGCACAAATGAATCAAAATGCATTTGTTCCCATTCTAGTCATATTGGGTGTCAACTTCACGGAGGTCTCTCGGGGATCCAGTCCAGCGTTTCAGACTGCTGCTTTAGCAGACCGCGTCACATCAGAGCAGACCAATTATGCGCCTCTCTTTTTGCCCCAGGGTCTCCCAGTGAGGACCTAGAGGAGGACAGCCTTCTCGCTGTCACACACGGGGTGGAGGCGGAGATGATGAGGATAGACACGGTCCTGTCCGACTTCGGGGATTCTCCCGCGGACACCCCCCGCCTCATGCCCAGCCACACGCCAAAGAGGGCCGCCGCCTGCATGACGCGTAAGGCACCCGCTTGTTTGAATGAGTCGCCTTGGTTTGAGGGCGCATGAGATCATTGTGCGGGTGGATGTAGTCTCTTACTGTATGTCCAGCACATTCTTTTGTTGTTGCTTTTAACTTTCATTGAATTGTTTTCACTCTACTGTACAGTGTGGGATGTTTGAGTGGAGCTTCACTCATACTTGGTGGGCTCTGTGAGCATGGCTTTAGACTGTCATCATGTCCCTCACGTTCTTCACAGGTGGGCTTGGTGTCAGGACAGCGGGGCGAGGCTTGAGTCTGTGTGATGTGACCAATATGTCCCCCGCAGCCTACCACAAGTTCCCTCGCGCCGGGCCCTCTGCGTCACGGGGCTCCACCCCGGTGCCCGCACGCAAGCGCCGGTGCACCATGACCGTGGACTACAAGGAGCCCTCGCTGAGCGCGTACGTTCGCCCCGAGACGCTGCGCTTTTAATTAATGGTGGTGGTTGTTGTCGCTCAGAACAAGACCAGTTCTGTACCCACAACGGTGTTACTGTCGTTTAGGACATGCCCCTTAGCATTTTCAGCTTCGATGGGCCTAGCATAATTTCCCCAGTCATATCTTCGGTGTATGCCTGTTCATGATGTGTATGATGCGTATTCACGTCAATCATCCAAGGACCTTAGACCTCAGACTGTACATTGAATTTAACCCTGTGGTTACTGGTCCTTTCAGACACAATAGAAGCACAGTTGCTACACGATGGTTCAAATGACCTGCTTTTGCTTTTGAATTAAATCTCTGGTGGGCAATAAGTCTGCCATTGTTTTTAATTTTGAGCCTGATGTAATGTAAGCCAAGTAAATTAATCAAAATATCTAAAATCACCTGGTCTACAACATTGCATAAAATATAACAATTATTTAGCTGGTTATCAAAAAACACATGAACAATTAATGCTCCAAATTAATGGAAAACTATAAGGGGCTATTTATGATTTACAATTTTTACAAATGGATACGGCAAAAAAAAAAAAACAATATGAAATGCTTGCAACTCTCTTACTGCTTCATGTAAACTGAGAAAGTTGTAAATGTCTTAAGGTTGATTGGCTTTACTGTATATGATGGGGTTTGAGAAGGTATATTAGTGCAGATGCTTTACACATTGAGTAACACATGGTTGTCATTGCTAAATGCACACACTTTGGTAAACTTAGCTCCCTGTGTAGTCTCAGAGCAATCACAACTGATCAAGCATACCTATTTACAGTAACTGTATTTTAAAGGTAAAGTCAGCTATTGCAAGCCAATTATAAGCTAATACACATTTTGTCAAATTCACCAATTATCTCCTCACATCACTATCTTACTGTTCTCTATGCTTGTTGAAAAAATAATTTGGTACTTCTACACAGCCCTGGCTCTGTAAATAGGAACATAAACACCACTCACAACAACAAAGCCATAGCACTAAGCTTTGCTTCACAGTGCGTTTAAATGTATGAGGCGGCGCCGCGGAGGAATATTGTTTTGATTTGAGCGATTTCGAAAAAGACTTGCCCTGCCATTAAGTCACTTTGGATAAAAGCTTCTGCCAAATGACCAAATGTGTATTTGGAATATTGCTGTCAGAAGACTAGAAAGTAAAATGCAAACTTATAATGTTAATATGCCACAATAACACAGCAGGGTTGGTGTTGTAGTTCTCAGTGGGTATAATGCAGTTTTTAGTTGGCTTTCCAATTCTCACTTATTGTGCTTTTCTTAACAAAGTTGGCATCATCCGTCAGTGATAAACCAATCTAAAATTGTAAATTCCATGCTCACCCCCCCGCCCCACAAAACTAAACACCATCACCATGGCAATTCATGCGATTTTCCTATGGATGAAATTAATGCGGATATTACTAAAGGGTAGTTTTTGTAATTGTATTTAATATTAATTTTGTTCTCCATATTCTTCCATCTATGACAGGAAACTGCGGCGAGGAGACAAGTTCACAGACGTGCAGTTCCTTCGCTCTCCCATATTCAAACAGAAGGCCGGCAGGAGGTCTGTCGAGACCACTAGGTTGTCTCTGAAGAGCCGGCAAGCCTTTCAGAAGTACAATGACTCGTATGTTGGGTGTCGCTGATGTGTCGCAAATAAATATTCGTCCATTCACTGTTGAACATTTATGTTAATTGTAACTTTTTGGACTTTTTAAACAGCAATATCTTCTCTCCTTAGAGGCAGCTTTGAACATTGTCATGTATAATTCGTTTTTATAATGAATCTGCTCTAAAATAAATGTACTTTCACTGCATCATATTTTATTTTAACTTTTTTTTTTTTCTTTCTTAGAAAACAAACTGAGGATTGTGTACATCGTGTACATATTTTACTGTCATGTTGTCCATGTTCTCATTGTGGTAGTAATAAACATTTGGAGCAAATGTATTAGCAAAGTCTTTAAATTGTTTTCCTTAGTGATTTTTGTATTAAGTAAATTAGATGCCAAAATCTTGCAAAGTCTTTCTTGACACATACTGTATATTAACATGGCATAACCATAATCTTCGGTTGAGTCTGCTCTAATGCAGCACATTAGAGAATGTTGTTTCTTAAATATCCTTTAATACATTTTCAGTGAGCACTGGGGAATCCAAGTGTTACTTTTTTTTTTTTGTCAGTTGCAAATTGGTTCTTCGTATTACAAAAACTACACAAACAGCATGGTCATTTTCTGTTCTATTTTATTCCATCTATAAAATAGGCTAATATCATTAAAGCCAATAGTACAAAGAGCATGAAATAAGGTCTCCAGACATATTACAAAATGTAGCTTTTTTTTCCTTTAAAGTTTTAAAAGTACAAACATTTCTACAAAACATCAAACTACATGGTATTGCACAATCATTTTTCATTTATCTCCAAAGTATAAAGATATCAATCTCCATCTGCAGGACAAAATAAGACAATAAATTAAGACTTTAAGCATTATCATTTAAATTAAAACTCATAAATAAGAATACATTCTAAATAATAGTCTACAAGTATAGTTATTTAAAACAAATTTTGATTGCAATTGATGCTCTTATTTGTCTTGTTATATTTATAACAGTGCATTTGGATAGTCAAATTGTGCCTTATACCACTTGTTTGGGGGGGCTTTTGAGTTATAGAACAAAAAATATATGCACATTTGAAATATACATTAAATGGACTAAGTGCTTAGGAGTTAACATTTGTACAAATGTAAATTTTTTTTGGCAGGACGAACACCACACAAAAAATGTTTGACCTCATCGACGCCACACAAACTTGCACGTGTTGTTTCACAGGAACAGTTACAAATGGAATCCTGTTCTCTCAGTCCAGTTCGTCACAGGCAACACTTTTAAAAACAACCATATCGACGCTTGTATGCGTGCAACATCTCAATACCTGAGTCAACTGAGAGGCAGAGTAGGAAAAAGACATGCAACATTTTTTTTACGATAACAAAAAGAAACGTACTGGTGAGCCAAAAATCATCCTGTACTGTCAGCTGCATCTAGAATAATAACACAAAGAGCAGGGTGCTTTCTAATACTTTTATAATGTTGGAATAGAGTGTTAAGGTGTTTACTGTACGAACTGCGAGGTCACTCCCTGAAGGCAGACCAAATGCAGTTTAGGAACATCTTTGTAGGTGTCTGGCTTTACCTAAAAATACATTTCATACATCTGAAATGACATGATGCCCAGAGTTGCTGTTATCCAACGAACACTATCAGACAGCTCCACGAGAGCGTTAAGTGCTTTTAGCTTAAAAAAAGAAAAGAAAGCCGACCATGGGTGTCGCACAGCATGCATCAAATATAGAACAGGAAAGCTGAATCTGAGGTAATTTTGGGTCTCAAATTAAAATCCACGTTGAATGTCCATGTTATGAAACCCGACAGTCTCCTAGATCAGCTGTTCTATTCCCGCTGAAACACAGGTACTGGTATCTGGTCTGAGCTACTTCTCAATGAGGCCAGCCTCCTTAATCTTTGTGTAGAAGAATTTCTCAAGTAGGTTGGCACACTTGTAGTATTCACTCTCCGGGGGGTTGTATTCACGGCAGTTGGTAAAGATACGCTGCATGTCGGCCATGAAGAGCTTGCGCGTTGTGTAGTATCTGCTCTTAAGCCTCTCGCTCATGGTCTTCAGGTCTGGAGAGAAGACAACACAATGTCTTATGTGATTGTTGGACACAGTATTAAAACATGATACTGTAGGCCTACATATACGTACATACAGACATACCCATGGGGAAACGAATGACCTGGTAATACCCAGGTGCCTCGGTTTTCTTTACTGGCTCCATGAAAGGCCAGGCATTCTGATGACTCTAAAACACGAGTACACCGGTAAGAAGAATGTATCTTTGGTGTTTATATTATAAACTGTAAACATTATCTTTCTCATACTTTAACATGTTGTAGGATTGTCTTCAGACTGCTATACAGTTGATCTGGGTCCTTAAACTCTTTCCTAAGAAATGGAGTAAACAAAAAGAGTATCTGATTTAATTTAGTAAGTTTTATTTTTCAATTTCAATGCTTTTTTGTTGTTGAACAGCATTGAAAGTACTAACTTAAGAAATAAACAAACAATGATAATATTATATCGAATAAACTGAGCTCTTAATACAGACAACTTTCTATTATATGGACAAGTGCTCTATTTACAAGAGGAACAACTCAACATGAATACACTCGGGAGTGTTTTTCTCTTCAGTCTTTCAGAGTAGATAAATGTAGGCCATTCTCACCCTTTTCCCACTGGTCTCCAGCCTGTTTCACCTGTTTATATGAAGAAAAAATATGTTAGTGTATATATATATATATATATATATATATATATATAGTGCCCGCCACAATTATTGACACCCCTCATAAAGATGAGTTAAAAAGGGTTATACAAATTCTACTTTTAATTAATTAGCTTAATGTCACAATGAAAAAAATGACCAACATCCAACCTTTACTTGAAGTGAATGTTTTCTGAAAAAATAATCATTTCTAAAAAAAAACATGTTTGCCACAATTATTGGCAACCCTGCATTTAATATTTTGTACAACCTCCCTTTGCCAACAAACAGCACTAACCTTCTCCTGTAACCCATAATAAGGTTGGAGAATACAGAGAATGGAATCTGAGACCATTCCTCCTTACAGAATCTCTCCAGATCTTCAAGGGTCCTTGGTCCTCTCTTAAGCACTTTAGGTCAGGAGACTGAGATGGCCATTGCAGAAGCTTGATGTTGTGTTCAGTCAACCACTTTTGTGTTGATTTGGACGTGTGTTTAGGATCATTGTCCTGCTGGAAGATCCAATCCAATCATGTTCTTTTCAGTATAGCCATCCTTCTTTTTACACCAAACCCACTTAGAGAGTTTGTTGCCAAATAGCTCAATTTTTGTTTCATCTGACCATAGCACTCGGCTCCAGTCGAAGTTCAAGTAGCATTCAGCATACTCCAGGCGCTTACGTTTGTCCTTTAATGTCAGTAATGGCTTTTTTCTGGCATGCCTTCAAAATAATTTGTTGGCATGGAGGTGGCGTCTAATGGTAGAATTGGAGACGTCGTTACCCCAAGATGCTACTCTCCACTGTAAATCTCCAACAGTGATCTTTGCATATTTAATTATTGCTAGGGGTGACAATAATTGTGGCACAGATGCTTTTGTTAGAAATAATTATTTCTAATATAATATTCTGTGTTTTCTCAGAATAACTTTACTTCAAGTGAAGGTTGGATGTTGCAATTTTTTTTCAGTGTGACATTTAGCTAATAAACTAATAGTATAATTTGTATATCCCTTTTTTACTCATCTTTATAAGCGGTGGCAATAATTGTGGAGGGCACTATATATATATATATATATATATATAGTAAATGGAAGTTTCCTTCTGAATTAGAAAGACAGTAAGATCAATAGGGAGGCACATACGTATGCCAGGAATGCTCTCAATAGGAATCTGCCGTACTCCTTCCTTAAAACAGGAAAGCCCCGGATAGACCTTTCTGATCTGAGCTTGCTTTCTCTCAATTAACTTTTTTATGATCTAACAGAGAAAAGAAGACAAGAATGCATTATACTCTAGTCTAGAACAGTGAGATGGATAAATTCACTCACTCGCTGACACACGCACACACGGGCACAACCAGGCACGCACACACACACGCACACACACACACACCTCCTTCTGCTTCTTGATGATGACAGAGAACTCTGTGTAGGGGATGCTAGGGTTGAGCTCACAGCCCATTAATGTAGCTCCCTCGTAGTCCTTGATGTAGCCCACATACTTAGCTTTGGGAACCTTAATATCCTTAGAAAACCCCTGAGAGAGACAAACAAAAATGTTTGTTGAATTTCACACTATTCAACCACTGCAGTAGCATCTTGAATGCTACTAAACGTCTACGGAACATAGAGGTTTATGTTATTAATAGGAGTAACACTGCTACTTTGTGTTTCGACATGACAAAAGAAACATAAATATCAAAGGACAAAAACAATAAAGGAAATAGTGACGGCCACCTGTTTTTTGAAGTAGCCGATGGCATACTCATCAGCATAGGTAAGGAAGTTGAGGATCTCATGTTTGATGTGATATTCTTTTAAGTGGTTCATCAAATGGGTGCCATAGCCCTGCAACCGAACAACACTCAAACTTGAAGATAAGCCAATAGCAGGGTTTGTCTGTGGCCAAAGCATGCCATACCAGAGCTGTGAAAGAGAGAACGCTCTTACCTTGACCTGTTCATTGGATGTAACGGCACAAAACACGATCTCAGTGAAGCCCTGCGAAGGAAACATTCGAAAGCAGATTCCCCCGATCACGCGGCCATCTTTGATCAGTGACAGGGTCTTGTGCTTCCTGTTGGGAAAGGAAGTCAAAAAAACATTTGTCACAAATAACGGACATCATTCAAAGTACAAAAGTCACACAGAAAACAAGGAAAACCTCAAACGAAACATACACAAATGAGTGCTTAACCAGAGCTTGACCTATAATTCACATAAATTCACAAAAAACACAAAAACGTGATGATGAAAACCCAACGAAACCAAACGAACACATTGTTTACTGAACGCAGTGTGTGGTTGCACTCACGGATCAAAGACCAGCCGCGTAATGTACTCTTTCGGCATGCGGGGCAGCTGGTGAGAGAAGACGTTCTGCAGGCCCACGAGCCACATGAGGATCCTCTTGTTGGGCTTCTGGTTCAGAGAGTTGCCGATGACGTGGAACTCTATCACGCCCCGGCGCTCCTCCACGCGAGCTGCTTCGTCTCTCGCAGAGTGGGCTGAGAGCAGGCTGGTCTGGGGCGGAAACCACCAGTCATTCATTATCGTCGTCTGCACAACAAATCTGCGTTACCCTATCTGCCATTATTGAGCATTAACTCACAGTCATGACAGAATTGTGGACACAGCAGGAACTACTTTGTTCAGAGTGGTGGTATCAATGCATAGGATATAAAGAATCATCTGATAGACTGCACCGGTGTTATCTCTATTGTTATACAATATTGACCATTTATCTCCAAATCGTCTCTGCTAATGTACATAAAACAGAATGAGATCAAGTGTAAATCTGACTAGAAGAATGAACCTTGCTTTATTCCATTTTAAACACTTTACCACTAAATGGTCATAGCGAACAACAAGTCTGTCTGATTGTGAGGGCTGTAATATTTGACAAAATTTCAGCAGACCTTTTAAAATATGTCCTTAGTGGCAGCAATCGTTTGAGAGGTTTCCTCAATAGCGTTGAAGCAGACATTACTGTACCTACCCGTACATAGCCCACAGCGTATAAGCGAATCAAAAAACCATATTGTTGGTTCCACGTTGGCATGGCAACATCAGTTACAATGCCAACAGCAATACAGTGTCACATTTGACTATAAAATCGTATCTGATGCAGCTGTTTCACGCCACGCCGCGCTCAGCTTTTACCTCTGGAATGGCGGCGGGGTCGGTGATGGTTGCCATGACTTCGTTGATAAGCTCCATGGGGATGTCGCCTACCACCTTGGGGCGCTTGTTTTCCTCACGGGGAAGTGGTTCCGACGGCTTTCGCTTCTCTCCAACTGCATTAGTGCAAGCACACATAACAGTACCCGTACAATAGTACGCACACAAACTACGTATATAACACACATATACTGTATGTCAAATGTAGCTACGTAGATAAATATCTACGTATATAAATACTTACAAAAACAATTTAAAGAAAAATTTGCTAATTATTATACAAATATTAATGGTGGTATTTAACAAGAACACATAATCTTTACATAGTTATAATGTTTATGACATTATAATAATGGCATACCCGGGCTTGGCTCCAATACAGAGGTGTTTTTCCTGGCAGGACTGACACTTCCACAGTTTGACGGGTCAACCGACACAGGACTGGTGTTGTAGTACAGTGGCCTGGCCACCGGGGACGCACTGATCACTGCAAGGCAGCAGGTCAGACAGTTAGTTAGAGAGCAGTTAAACTGTAGTTTATGCTACCAGCGCAACTTAGTCCAGTTGTAGACTGTGTCTCTATGCTTGTTCTAGCTTCATGTGTGTTGTTTGCATTACCCTTGTTGATGGAAACCTGTCCGTCTGACGCCCCAGCCAGGAAGTCTTGGCTCCAGATTGGGGAGCTGTGACTGTACACCTCCTCTTCCAGCATAGACAGGAATCTAGGGCAGGGAAAAAACAACAAACTAAATAAGTAGTTGCTGACGCAGGCGCTCTGTGTTTTTGCAACCCACAACCAGGTGACAAACATTTATTTCTAAACAACACATAAGAGACACTCTATCTACCATAACTTAACATCAAATCATACAAAATAAACATTTTTCCATTTAGTGAATATACATTATGGCACCAATTGACGCACGGATACAAATGACCAGAATAAACCAACAATTACTCCTGCCCTTTTAGTATATGAATGAAATATGAAATAAAAGTGAGTTGTGAATGTTCAGTATAGCTGGCGGCGCTCCTTTGTCCTGCTTACTTGGGGAAGTGTGTGAGAATGAGCGTGCGTTTCTCTGGCGGCAGCTTGTCCTTCTCCTGCCTGGCCTGCTCCAGCAGCTGTTTCCTCATCACAGTGAACACCGAGCGCAGCAGCGTCCGGCCGAAGACCTGCGTGGTGTCGTGGCACGGCAGGCTGTCGCAGAACTGAGGCACATTGCAATAACACAGCCATCTGCACGCACGCACGCACGCACACACACACACACACACGAATGGCAGACCACAGCATTAAAGGTAGAGTAACACAGCCACCTGCACACACACACACACACACAAATGGAAAACAACAGCATTAAAGGTAGAGTCAGTAAGTCTTGAGAAAGCTTGTTGATATCTGAACTCGACAAATACACGTCTCATGTCAATGACATAGGGTGCTCCCTCAGAAGCTCCGCACTGGAAACACATTGCGAAGGCTAGGATATTCTGTGCCGTCTGCATCACTTTGTTTATGTGTTGAAGTTAAATTACAGTTTCAGCAAAGAACATGCAGCTGCTACTGGCAATAAACGCTGACTCCACCTTTAATGCTCCTCAATTGCATTGTATATTTCAAACGGAGGTTTCAACCAAAGTAGTAATTCGAGTCAGAAATGGAGGAGTTTGCTCCTTACAAATAATATATTTAACTGCAGATAAAACTAGTCTGCTAATGAATATGATGCTTGGAGTGTAATTGTGTTTTTTGAGCTGTAAACTAAATAATATGACTCACTGGCGTAGCCACGGGTGTGCTTGTGTGCCACCCAAAGAGGCTGCTGGCACACCCAGAAATCAAATGCAGAAACAGAATGTATTATTTGTTATAACCTTACTAAAAGGTTTCGTACCAAACGTAAGCTATTAGGGTTTAATTACTCATTATAATAGCCCAATTGTTCATTATACATTTCTTTAATCAAAAACTACATCATCATCCATCCACAATAAAAAAGTGTAGTTCACGCGCAACTTCGTTGACTGCCCTGCGAGCATCACACAGTGTAGCCTACTAGTGTAGTGTGTAGTTAGCCGGTGTCGTGCCCAAAAGTTGTTGTCCGATAAAAAGTGATTGCCGTCCGCGTCTACAGCAACTTTTATCTGGCTGTCAGTCAAAACATGCACAGGCCTAATCCTACCTTTATGTCAGTGGTAAAAGATATGGTAGGTTATGTCTTTGTGATATGTTAATGTTTCTTGTGAACAAATAATCACAATCCTGGCCAAATATGTGCAGTCTGCAGTTATTTCCTATGCGTAAACTATGTGTTTGCTATGGCAAATATCCTTGTATTTGGAAACCGAACTGTAGCCTACCGACATGATGGTTTATCATGATATTAAATTAATAAAACCATTTATAATTTATAGTAGTTTTCCTGCTCTGTGTCCTAGATTATAATGAATCCATTAATTGTTAACATGCAGTTTAAAATGGGGGAATATAACCGTAAAATTCACTTTTTCATACAGTGATCACTTTTGGGAAGGACACCTGTCAATGCGACACCCTCAGCAGCTAATTCTATACGCCAGTGATTAGATTAATTGAATGAAAAAAAGAGCTTCTCATTTACTTGTTACTTATCAAAACTTGTGTTTTGATCGCATTGCTTGTTACAAACTGTTCCGTAGTCTACATGATGGGATCAAATCCAACAACAGAGCAACTATGCTCGCTGGCGTTTTAAGGGAAACATACAGAGAGACTTCTGTAAGGATAAGCTGTGCTGTTTTGCCATTTGAAGATGTCAACTTGCAGGTAGGTAGGCTGTCAATAATGTTTCAGTTGTGTTATTTGGCTATGCTGTGTTTGTGCCCAGTTATCTTAAATGTTCGTTAAAACAACATCCATATCCACATTTAAAAGTGTATATGTGCAACTTCGCTGTCATGACGTGACCCTTGTAGGCCTATGCATATTTTTTATTTAGTTTATACGTTTGAGAACATAACGATGCACCAACTGACGTTTAAAATAACAACAAAAGAATGGACTAGTGCTGTTCACCCACTTTTTTTTGGCTACGCTACAGATATGACTGCATTGTGACGATTCACACAAATGCTGGTGTTAATATTGATAAAATTCACATTTTTTTAAAATCGGGTATGAAAATGGCTCAATTAAAAATCATCCTAGGACTTGTCTGGTTTGCAACAGTACTGCTTGTCCGCTCGCGCGTCATCAAATTCAAACGTTAACGTTTGTGTTAATAGGGCACCCCTCCCCTCTCCACCACCCACTCGGTCCCTTGACAACGTTTTAGCATTTTTCAAAGTTGTGCAATGGGTGGAGTCAGGCTCAGCGCTGGGGTGCCGTTACACTTGGCGTGGTATGTGGGTGCCGTCTACCTGGTATAGTTAGCTTTGTACCCAACCATTTCATCGTTGGGAACCCTCTGACGCCTCTGGGAGGGCGTCTCTAGCTGCCAGTAGTTGATCTGGTTGAGGAACATCTTGGCCAGCTCCACAATGGTTTGGCGCTCCTTCGATGGGAGGTGGCTGAACTTGTACTGGACAAAGTTGTTCACCCCCTATACGCGAGAGGCCAAAAGGACATGTTTTTGCTTTAATAAGGAACCCGGGAACAATGCCCTCGTTAACGTTGTGATTAAACTTGAATGTGTGTGTTGTGTTCTTGCCTGTTCTATGCTGGGTCTCTCAAAGGGAGGGCTCTCTTGTGCTTCTACCATTGGTTTACCCATCTGTAGTATAGATTTCCTCAGTAGCTAAGAGAACAACAGAACAGAGGGAGTCCATCCAGGGCTGGGTGTTAGAACACACCACTAGAAGTCTACCTATGCCAAATGTAGCTAGGACCAGCTTCTTAATCTATTGCAGCAGCCAGCCAGGTATTATGTTGTTACACAGTGAACCACACTTACTTTGAAGAGGGAAAAGTAAACTTGTTTAGTGTCAGCATCCTCCTCCTTATGGACACAAGTGTAGAGGTACTCTACATCTAGGACAATACCCAGAAGTCTGTTCATCTCCTCCTCTGACACGTTTTCCAGGTGGGTCACGTGGTCACCTGACAGAGATACAGAGAAAATATGAAGCACGCATGTATTATTAATTAATTAATTACTTCATTTATTCCTGGCTCTGACCTACGTACATACCCAGTGTGTTGGTTGGCTGTGACCTACGTACGTACCCAGTGTGTTGGTTGGCTGTGACCTACGTACCCAGTGTGTTGGTTGGCTGTGACCTATGTACATACCCAGTGTGTTGGTTGGCTGTGACCTACGTACCCAGTGTGTGCGAGCAGCTTCGGCAGGGCTCCTGTAGGTTGATCGTGTTGGACTGCTGGTCAGTGCGTGGGGGTGTTGGAGGTGGGTTCTGACTTTTCCAGCCATTGCATTTACAGGCACCCTCAGCCTAGCAGGGAACATCAAAACATTGCAGCCTATCAATAATAAAACATAAATAAAACATTGTCAATGCTGCTGCTGTTTCGTCCTCTATATTTAGCACATTCTGACCAGCCAATCGACTGGTAGACAGTCACTAATTTGTTACTGGTTGTAAGTACAGGCTGCTGCATGAAATGAGACCTATAGACTAGGCTATAGTCAGGAGACGCCCAGTCATAGCATGCTTTTTCTACATTTCAATTATTAAAAGTCAATTATTAAAACAGAGCTGTGCTGAACAACTTAAATCTCAGTGCCTGCCCAGCCCACCCTGTCAGTGTTCTACTGTGCCACACCAGGTCACGTGGTTTGTTTGTATTCTTTCAAGGGTACTGACTTTGAATTAAGTGTATGCTGTGAACTGTTATTTCCATGTAAACAAAATTATTCCAATTATTTAACTTTATTTAGATTTTTGATATAGTTTTGGGAAAGCGGTGGTGCGCAGTGCTGTCACCATCAGCTGGTGCGAGCGCACTGCGTGTGCCTGGAAACAACAAACTCCGCCCCCAAGCAGCTGTCACGCTGTCAAAACAAAGACACCCTCTATGCAGACGAAATATAAAAGCAATAAAATACTTTAGCTTTACTGCCGTGCGCTGACAGACGAACGGTATGCAAACAGTTACTTTTCCATTACAGAGATCTGGCATATAAACGATCTCCTGGTCTGGACGAAACCCTGAGCTTACAACCAACCTGAATTTGACCGAGCGCCAAGCGAATGTTTACGTTCACCAACCCCCGACACAGAAGCAACATTGTAACATCGTAATAACTAGTGGATACTTGTAGCTGATAGGCCCCAGACGAAACCTGCAAGGTTCCCAATGCAATGGTAAAATACACATAATAACCAATTATGTAGAGTTGGTTTATATCCACAACATGAAAGAAGTGCAGCAATGGCTTCCTTTGCTGCGTTTGCATTTCGCCAAGTATTGCACGTCAGTGAGGAAAATCCAATCCATTGATAATAACCGAAAAGCGCCATTTAAAAAGGTATTCTTGGAATATAGGACGTACTTTGCAGGATGAATATACGCCGAGTTTTTCCAGTTTCTTCGGTCGAGGTGAGGAGCGAAGCTGCGCCTTCTTCACGGCAATACGTGCAGATCCTACAGCAGCCCCGGAGCCTTCCGTTCCCACAGCTCCCGGAGCAGCTGGAACCGAACCTGCCGCACCGACGGCTGGTGATCCTTGCTGAATACCAGTGGTTTCGGCCATCATGTCCACCATAGGCTTATTGGACCCCCGGTCGGTGAACTATTAGACCTGGTATCTTGTGTTCTATTCTACAACCACAGAATCAGACATGGCGGTCATCCTTATTTTTAATTTCACAGTGTAGGACCCGTTTCTTCCGCTAGGGGACTTAAAATGGGATAGGCCTATTCCACTAAAACTCAGTAGAGGCCACAAAAATATAAGCATAGACATCAATTCAAGGTCAAATGTAGCCTCCTTAGAATATTCTGGGCATTCTTTAGCTTTTGCACAATACAAAACATATGTACCTATTTATGAAACACATGATACAACTGGCTAAAATAAAAAATGTATCCAAAAACAAAATTTAGCATATCAAATTAAATATGTTTTATACAGTCAATTAAAAGATTACAATAAATAAATTCAGACAATCAACTGAAAAGGCCGATAAAATGCAGTTTAGGTGGTCGGTGCATGAGGGGCTCCTAGCAAATCTACACACACACACACACACTTACAACCTGCATGCAATAATAGATTATCCAATTTATTAAGTATTTATTTGGTCATTACATAACAGTTCTGTAAAATGCTTGCATTTAAATGTTTGAGCTGCAATTAATTGTCCACAGAAACACAAAAAATGTGAAAGAAATACAATGTACAACTCTATATTATGTGTTATTTCATTTGTGAGCTGGTCTACATTTGCATTTCTATTTCACCACAATGTTGCCGTTACTGAGAAATAAATGTTCAATTGATCCGTTTTGTATTTTGCCTCCCTCTCATATGGAAAGTGTATAACCAAGTAGAATTTCGGTTCTACTTATTAGGAGCATGAGAAAAGGCATATAGCCTTGTACCCAAACAAACATACAAACAAACTGATTAATGAAATGCGAGATAATGGTGTTGGATTATTCTTATCTTTTGAGAAAAAGGTACAAGACAGACCACTAAATAAATGCAACTTCATATTTTTTTGTTTTGTTAATAACACTACATACATTTAGAAAGACCACCACTGATTATAATTTAATATTTTTGCTAACTGCTAACTGTACAGTATTTTGATTATCCAGACAAATCCCTAGCAAGCATTAGTCCTGTGAATTGTAAATTGAAAAAAAGTAGACTACATTGCAACACCCTATTTACAGTATATTATTTATATATTTATATATATTTATATCACACTGGCTGTAATTATGACAAGATATATTCATGAGCATCATTAGTGCAAGGCATGAGTGAGACAGACCTGACATGAGCTGTGACCAGACGTGCGTGTGTATGTATACATGTAACAATATTTAACCGTGAGAGGACAGGAGAGTGAGAAAGCAGTATAACAGGTTGTGTTACAAGTTGGATGATTTACAGGTCTGGAAAACAGAGAGAGAGACACACAGACAGAGACAGAGAGAGAGAGAGAGAGAGAGACAGAGAGAGAGAGACAGAGACAAAGAATCTGCAAACTTCTTCAGAGAAAGACAGAGAGAAAACTAAATCAAACAAACACAGGAGCTGTGCGCGTGAGTCCCGCGGATACAATTCACTTCCAGACAGACCGCCCAGGCCCACATGGCAGACACGTGGCAGGTGTCTAACGCACTTTTAGAACAAACGATGACGAATGAGACAAGCGGCAACCGATCTTCACTACTGCAGTTCAGCTCTCATCATCTGTGCCAGCCTTGCTCGTTTGGTTTGTTTTCGCCCAGGTGCAAGAAGGACAGCCCACCCAGCTACCAGTGCCCGCTCCGCGCTGCGGATCCTTCAGAAAGTGACTGTCTTGACCAGATGTACGGAAGGTGCGGCGTTGTATTGGGACGTGGGAACATTAGACACATTAGGGGAGGGCCCCTTGTGTGCATTGTGGGTCCTTGCTGATGCTGCTGAAGTCACAGAGGAAATACTGTGAGACAACGCCGCTAGGGCTCACAGGCACGGCCCCTTGGCGCATTAGAGGAAGGGGAAGAGGGAATCATAGGGTATCATACGTAGGGCGCTACGTATGATCCAGTAGAGGGGGAAGCAACTGGATTACTTCTGAGAAAGAAGGAGAAAATAGGGAGGGAATGGGGGAGAAAAAGTCAAGCGGCCATAGGTTCCTTTTCTTCTTTTTTTTAACTTCCAGTAAGCCATTGAACACTGAAGCTTGCGATTCCTCTTGCTGCCCGCAGTTAAAAATCTGACGTAAAGCAAGGCGCCCATCTTGGTTTTCTGTGCTACTAAGAGCAAACGCCAAAACTTATGTTTTACTTGTTTTCATTTCAGGCCTTGTAATGCACATGCACCAAAAATTATATATAAAAAAAATAATAAACCCTAAGGGAGATGTGAAAATGGGTTGTAAAAATGCAGTGACGAGTCTTTAGCTATGCCAGAAGAATGAGGTGACTGCATGGAAGAGCCCACAGGTGTATGCTCAGAAAAGGCATGGGGCCACCAAAAACATCTCTCCATAACATTGATTGGAAGAAAGGCTGGACACCACAACTAGCTACGGCAGAACCAGGACGGTGGAAAAGAGGCAGGCAATTGACTGAGAGATCGTGCTTGAGTTGCTGCGGAGGAGGGGAAAGTCGCAACGTGGTGTTGTTTTCAAGCCGGAGAGTTGCGAGGAGGGTATGATCAATTGCACGGGTAACTGTGGGATGGGAGGGGGGAGGGGGAGGGGTGGGATGTTAGTTACTGCAGCAGGGCGCCTTGGCTGGTTGGGCGGCCTCTGCCAGATCCACGCCCCGGTTCCGTCCAGTTGTGGCTCCGGCAACCTGAGGCTCGCTTTTAGGCAATCTCTTTGCTGAAGAGAAAAAAAAAAGAGAAACCCAATTAAAGACGGGAGAACGCTGCAGAAGCTACAGTACACTGCAGAACATGTGTGCTCATAGCTAGACTTGCATATGAAGAAAAGAACTTGGTTCAGTATGGTTACCTGTCACCTGTTGCAGGTGACTGCCATAAAAAAAACAATGTTATCAATTATCAGGAAAATCTTTATACTGCACCAATGAGAAGTTTGACTGTGTTGCATCTGCACATGCAAACGATGGGCTGGGTGGCATGAGACACTTACCAATAGCCATGAAAATCTCATTCACGTTCATAGAGGTCTTAGCTGACGTCTCCATGAACAGTAAGCTGTTATCGTCTGCATACGACTGGGCGTCCTGTTGACAAGCAGTACAAACATGAGTGAAGGCAATCTGTCTCACATCCATCTGATGACACCCGCACACAAAACAAACAGGAACCAGTCTACAAGCATTAAAGGCCTTATTATGACAGACTCAACCGCAGGGAAAATATTTGCTCAGACCTGAAAGTCGACAGCTCTTTTGCTGGCGAGGTCCGCCTTGTTTCCTGACAGAGCGATAACAATATTGGGGCTAGCTTGTCTCTGCAGCTCCTTCACCCAGTTCTTGGCCCGTGCAAAAGATTCCTGGAGAGAGGAGGGGGGAGGGGCGGGGGGAGAAGAAGTTATCACATGTGGAATTACGTCTGCATAGAAGCAGTTGCTTCAGGCTTTGTTTTAACTATGTTCACCTTTTAAATGACCAGGAAGTGAAAGATACAAAACATTTGATTGGGGGAGAGGACACCAAACCTTGACAGGGGTGTCTACTAGACTACTGTGAACTAGGGTTTGATGTCAAAGTAAACGATAATGGCTCTCCTAGCATGACTGGTGGACTAGCGCGTGCCTCGTTTGTGATGTCGTAGACCACGATGGCTGCCTGAGCTCCTCTGTAGTACATGGGAGCCAGGCTGTGGTAGCGCTCCTGACCTGCAGTGTCCCAGATCTCGAACTTCACCGTTGTGTCGTCTAGACACACCGTCTGTGTCAGGAAGGCCGCTGGGAAGAGGGGATACAGAGGGAGTGCATTAGATGTGCTTGATAACGCCACTGTGTAGGCTAATGAAGAAGCCATTTTGTCTGGCAGCACACAAACAGACAGAAATGTAGCCAACTTTGATTGGTTAAGACAAATCCCAGCAAGGCCAGCTGAGGCTAGCTCACCTCCTATCGTGCTCTCCTGGAATTCGTGAAATTGGCCCTTGACAAAGCGGAGCACCAGGCTTGACTTGCCCACAGCCGATTCACCTAACAGCACCAGCTTAAACTGGCATATCTTGTTTCCTGCATTGGGCCCATTGGGTCTCGTGGCACCTCCCCGATTGGCCATGGTGGTCAGATCCCCCGGCGTGCTGTGCCAGACTTCACTATGAGGCCTTCAGCTTGAAGCACATAGTTGTTCATTATTAGGGAGTAGCATCTTGACCGCATTCATATGAATACAAATGTTAGCACAACATTGCTTTAGAAGTTGTGCTGTATACACTTACTAATTACGGTGCTAATTATAGCTCTTATGTATTAATTAAGCACATTAAGCATTGTATTATTTAGGCCCTTAGCGATTTAGTTTTTATTGATATAGTAATACCTACAATAAAAATATGCTGTAATTATTCTAATAGAATATTGTTTGCTGACAATTGCTGGTGTATTCCCTGTTCAACTATTGACATATGTACTAAATTTAAGTCTCTGTAAATTCTGTAAATGTAATAAATTCAACAGGAACTGTAAAATAAACATAATATGTTATTCTGCTTTGCGATTAGGTTTGCTTGAAAATGTTTAAAATATTGTAGAAAATTCCAATATTTTGTGTATACAATTCTTATTAGTCTACTCTACATCAAACAGAAAAGAGAAGCAAAATATTAAAGAGAGCTGAGTTGGGAAATAACACTGTAAATTACAGTAAACATCATGACTACCGGTATAACACACAAAAACAGCCAACAACCTCTGAAGGCTATTTTTAGGGGAAAATGACACAGAGGCCACTATTATGAGTTACAACAGAAGTTAAACTCAAAACAACCAGATTGTGCGGTGGAACCGTTGCATTAACTGCCAACAGTTAAGGTTTTCACCTAGCTAAATTATGATTATGTAGTGTGTCCACTAAAGGCCTCTGTAGAGCGATATGCCTCATTCTTACAGCTCAGTGTTAAACTAATCTCTCCAGAACACAGGGTTGTTGTGAGACTGTGTTACACTTGGGAATGAATACTATGAGTTTGGTTTGTGGAATGTATTTCTGACTGAGTATTTCTCTTCCTTCTGGACAAAGGCATATTCTTCCAGAGAAAATATGCAATGAGCCTTAGTGCATTTCTCAAACCAACAGCCGATCTTAGGCCCGGTCCACACTAGCACGGTTTAGTTTAAAAACAGCATAATTATCTCTACACCTTGCTCTTCCATCCACACTAATATTGCTTTTTCCAGCAATGAAACCGGAGCTTTTCAAAATATGCTCTCCCATGTGGATAAATCTATAACAGAATGTTCACCGCCCAGAATTAATAGTGAAAATTTAGCTTTATAGACACACGTGCAAGATCATACGATACTACGCTTTTATCCGAAGTAGGGGTGCTCATTTAGAAAGATAATTGACCGTTAATAAACAATATTAAAAAGTTATAGGCGATAATGTCATAGACTGTCTGTGTGGTCGAATGCCGGAGATAGCCCCAGCTGAGCCGTGCTGATATTCAGTACATTAGTATATTCAGCACATTGACACTTGTAGAACTGTACAAGTGGTCTCATTTATTTTATTAGTTCAAAGAAATATGCATAACATATGCTATGAGCTAAGCAACACAAACATTTTCATTTCCAGTCAGTAGCCTACATTAGCTTGTTACTTTGTTTTGGTTTGCCACAAGTTACCGCATGCTACTTGTAACATGTAGCGTACATTATTTGTGCAACCAGTGAAATTAGTCTGTTAACAGTCTGTAGTGTTGACAGTCTATTCCGATTAGTTAACAGTTTGATCAGGTAGTTTGCTCCATGGCTTATATTCAATGAACGGTGTCATGTCGGCTATAGCTGGATGCTCGTTTATACTGTGCTGTGCAGTGGGCTAGCCTAATAGCCTATTTTATAGCCTATAGTCCTTAGTAGCCTATAACACAGCTTGTCTATTGCTTTTTACTCTGAAATTGAAACATGTATGATTAGGTTAGTCTGTTGAAGGTATAGGCATAAGCTGTTGCAAACTAAATTGCATTTCGCTAGCTTACCATTCTCTGTGCATGTTGAAAAAATAATCAGATACTTCTAGACAGCCCTGGCTCCATAAATAATAACATAAACAAAGTGGCAAACACCGCTCACATCAAGTTGTAGCACTACGCTTTGCTTCACAGTGCATTTCGATGTATGAGACGGCAACGCGGGGGGATATTGTTTAGATTTGAGCTTGAAGTTAGCAAGAGTTCTCGAGAATGACTAACCCTGCCATTAAGTAAGACCAGATAATTTGGTCGCGAATAGCGTTGTGATGAGCTGCTGCCGACAAGCCACTAGTTGATTTTTTTGGGTGGTTTTCTGTGCAGCAAACATCAAATATTTTAACCGATAATATTAATAGGTCACAATTCTTATTGTCAGTTAACGCTTATCGGTGAACATCCCCTAATCCAAAATGACCAAGGTGGATTCTGAAGAAGTGGGTTTTAAGTCACAGAAAATACGTAGTGACTCCGCTGTCCTGACTGCTACAGGAAGCTTGTTCCACCATTGTGGAACCAAGACAGAGAAAAGTCGAGACTGGACTGGACTGAGCGGCTCTTGGGCCATAAAAGGAACAACATATTTGAATAAGGCCTGGGTTAACAAGGGCTGGTACAGTTTTACGAACTCATAAGAATTGCGAGTCGATTTTTGAATGTCCAGACCCCAGGAACTCTAACCTGACATGCCAGATGGATTGTTAGACACAAGTCCACCTGTGGAGCTGTCCATCAAAACTATTTGAAAAGGGCAAGCACTTTCGAAAAATACTTGGCAGTTGATTGGATCAATCATCTGTCTGTCGTTGTTGTTGTTGTTCAAGTTGTTCTCAGGTTGCTTTCGCTGTCATCACGTCTAAATCATGACCGCAGCTCAGTACGACACCGATTAGACAGTTTTTACTCAATCTAAGCCAAAGATTTCAAGCTCTACAGTGAAGTCAAACTAAAGCTCACAAGATCAGGATGACTTCAACGCAAGCTTTACTGTCTTGACAGAATAAAATATTGTCTTTGTTATTATGCAAAAAATGTGTTAATCAAAATGGCTGTGTATATTATAACTATTAGTGCAAACAATATGTACTTTAAACCTAACAAGAGTAAAATAAGTAGGCCTAAAGCAGATTGCGTCGCCTTCTTGGGCGTAAACGGGTCAAAAACAATGTTTTATCAGTGTAAAAATACCCATGCTAGTTGTAGCATGTTGCACTAGAGCCTGTGTATTATAATCTATGAGATACTGTAGATTTCACAGTTACTGAAGTCAAAATAAACATTGCATCTGGCCAATGGCACACAGTGAAACAAAAGCTGTCTTAAGAGTTACCTTGAGATGGATCTGTTTACAGTAGCTCCCATTTCACTAATCTGCATCTAAGTAATAAACAATGAATCCAAATCTAATGTGCTACTGACAGCATTAGCTTCTTACATATTTACAATACAGACAATAACACGACTTTGCACTATACCACAAAAGAGGTGATTTTACAACAAAACAAGTGATTTGTCTTGCAAGATGTGTGAATGTGTCTGACCCTGATACGGTACATTTGCATGTGAAAAACAAAAAAAAACATAAGAAACATAATAATTTAGGTGAAAAAAATAAAGTAGGCAAGGCAACCAAGAAACTAAACAAATACTGCGCGTTTTAATGCGGTCAAAACATATTTGTCAAAAGCCAACATCTGACGTTTAACAGACGTTTGGCTTGGGGTTTTGACAAAAATACCGTCAACTTTCCGATGTCAACCTGTCACAAGTTACTCCAGAAGCTAGAAATATCTGTAGCTGATGATCGGTTATCGTACATTAAAAAAAGACGCCATTTCCAGAAATGTTTGGCGTTTAGCTGGTTGATATGCAAATAGCTATACAGCTTGGTGGAACATCGGTGGCTAACTAGCTGTTCAGTACATCACATATAATTGTAAATGACGTATACATTAAAATATACCCAAAATGTTACAAAAAAAAGGCAGCGTAGAATAATAACAGCTGGGGTGGATATTATATAGTTTCATTGCATGTCGAAGTGCAAATGTTTTGTTGGCTATTTACTGATACTATGTGGGGTGTAGCCAAGCCTCAGCCCAGTTACATTTACATTCGCATACTAGCATTGGCGTTAGCATAGCATGCCCCCCACTGACCTGATCCCACTGGCACCTTTAAGATATTAGCTACACTGAAACAGACTTGTTGACAGCTGGTTTGTAGGACGAGAAGCTCATAGCTGTAGATAATAAAATCAAAAGGACGCAAAAGGCGACTGCACTAATGTACAGGCCTGCGTGTTTCCAGATTGTCAGCCGTAAACATGTACCAACATGGGCTAGGCTAACTAGCTACCGTACGATAGCTAGCCCCGCTGACATATGAACAATCGTTAACGTTAGCTATCTAGCCAACAGCAACCCACATTTGTCACGTCGTATTAAGTACGCTACCTTAGAGTCACACGATGTTTTAACTTCCAAATACCACCAGGGTAGTATTACCACACAGATCCAGGGGGCTGCTTAAGTGATGTTATGGATCCAACAAATAAATTCAACAACCCCGATCACGTCTCGTCCTTTCTTTTCTTCTCGCAACTTCCCCTCAGAACCAAAACACAAACAACGTTTTCCGCTTCGTGCCCCGTCACACCGCACGCACGCCCTCTAATAATTAGCATACTTTGATTTTTTGCATATTTTGCCAATTACATTTTCTTCATCAAATCTCTTGGAAAATAGAAAATCGTGTGCATAATGAATTCTACATTTTTGGGCTAAAAATAAAACTTTCTAAATACACGTACTTCTGTATTTCCTAAGCATTAACCAGTGTATGTGAGTTTATATCCCGTTTATTATGGTTAAACAAAGACAACAGGGGGGTGGTGGTGTGTATTTGTGTATTCTAGATGTGATCAGAAGATCACATCATGTTTTTATTAGGGCTTTCCTTGGTGCCGTAACTTTAACAATCCACCAGGGGACGATATTGCAACGTTCGTTCTAGATCGCAGGGGCAAGAAGAAGTACCTCTTCCCTGATCGGGAAACCTTTCCGGGTGCTGTCACCTTTTCAGAGGTTCAATTTGTTATTTTGGTTCAGCAGCGGTGCTTTATAATGCTGTAAAAATACAACATCAATCATATTAATGTATCTCGCCATTATTTAACCAGCTACAGTAGTGTTACAGTACACTCACACAGTTATGGAAGAGGACATGTATGAGTCGCCAGAGGAGCATTTGACAAAGCAACACCGCAAGGAAAAGAAGGAGCTACAAGGTAGCCCATGTTGATTATTTGATTATCATCCCAACCCCTGTTCAGATGTGGTTACAATGCATATTAAAATGTAAACAATGACAGCATATTTCTAAGTACCAGACCATGATGTCACCATGTAGGACAAAACAACATACATTATATTGCCAAAAGTATTGGGTCACCCCTCCGAATCATTTACGGTAATTCAGGTGTTCCAATAACTTCCATGGCCACAGTTGTATACATAGGCATGCAGACTGCTTCTACAAACGTTTGTGAAAGACTGACGCTCTCTGTAGCTCACTGAATTCAAACATGGTACTGTGATATGTTGCCAATAAGTCCGTTCGTGAAATTTACTCACTAAATATTCCACGGTCAACTGTTAGTGGTTTCATAACAAAGTGGAAGCGATTGGGAACAACAGAAACTCAGTTACGAAGTGGTAGGCCACATAAAATCACAGGACGAGTCTGGCTTTGGCGGTTGCCAGGGGAACGGTACTTTAAAGTTTGATGGAGGGGGTTTGCTTTTCAGGGGTTGGGCTTGGCCCCTTAAGTTCCAGTGAAAATAACTGTTAATGCTTCAGCACACCAAGACATTTTCAGCAATTTAATGCTCCCTACTTTGTGGAAACATTTTGGGGATGGCACCTTCCTGTTCCGACATGACTGCTCCCCAGTGCACAAAACGAGGTCCATAAAGACATGGATGAGTGAGCTTGGTGTGGAGGAACCTGACTGGCCTACACAGAGTCCTGACCTCAACCCGATAGAACACCTTTGGGATTAATTAAAGCGGAGACTGTGGACCAGGCCTTCTCGTCCAACATCTGTGCCTGACCTCACAAATGGGCATCTAGAAGAATGGTCAAAAATCCCCATGAACATACTCCTAAACATTGGACAGCCTTTTCAGAAGAGTTGAAGCTGTTATAGCTACAAAGGGTGGGCCAACTGCATGTTAAACCCTTCGGATTAGGAATGGGATGTCATTAACCTTCATGTGCATGTAAAGGCAGGCGTCCCAAAACATTTGGCAATATAGTGTAGCTGAACTGTAGTCGCATACACTGAAGCATATATGGACTTTCAAACATACTACTGCTACTACCATCACCACACAATTGGTTATTACAACACAGTTATTACAATATAATAATAAACTAATTATGTGCTTGTCTACATTATAGCCAAAATCCAAAGCATGAAAAATGCAGTTGCTAAAAATGACAAGAAGAGGCGGAAACAGTTGACAGAGGACATTGCCAAGCTGGAGGATGAGCTTAACAACAAGCACGAGGAAGAACGCAGACAGCTCTGCTCCACAGCCGACACTGAGGTAAAACACCCAACCGTGTATTCTGTGACATTATGTATGCATTATGTGTACTGACACCGAGGTAAAACACCCAACCGTGTATTCTGTGACATTATGTATACATTATGTGTACTGACACCGAGGTAAAACACCCAACTGTGTATTCTGTGACATCATGTATACATTTGGCATTCGTAAAGTTTGAGCAGTTGCATTACAATTCATAATTCACATGCATTTTTCATCCATAACACGTATGATTTTTGCGTTTAAACAAAACAGTTATACATCGGCGTTAGTTAGCACGTTTTTGTCAGCCAGTGAATGCAATATGGGTGCACCTCAAACATCCATCCATCCATCCATCTTCTCCCGCTTATCCGGAGTCGGGTCGCGGGGGCAGCAGCTTCAGCAAGGGACCC
>JAODUK010075827.1:0-15951 GCA_027564635.1 Typhlichthys eigenmanni | reverse complement strand
GCTTCTGCAGAGACTGATAACGAGCCATTCATTAGAATCAGGTGTGATGGAGCAGGGAGACATCTAAAACATGCAGGGCGGTACCTCTCCAGGACCAGGATTGGGCACCCCTGATTTAGGGGATCAGAATAACAATTGGGTGACAGTCATTAAGCTATTATTTGTTTTCATCTTTCAAATCTGGAACTTATGAATCTGGGGCCTGTAATTGGGTTGGCTCAAAACCATCCGTTACTGCAGAGAAAATGTTTAGGATTACGTAAGATCCAGCTGGTGCAAATCATGACAAACATTTGACCTGACGTAGTGAATAAAGTATTGTAACTGTACAGGTAGACTGATATTTCTAGCAATATGTGTTACTGCTAGTTAGTTTTTTATTAGCACAGCTCACCAAGCTTTGACTGCTGTTGGAATGGCCACAATGAAATGTCTAATAAATGGAATCCAGCAAAGTAGTAATACTGGTGCTTATTTTCAACAAGCCATTTGCATTCCAGCTACTCGCAGTAAGGTTTTAGTACAAGGCATATTTATTTAAATTACAACTAATTATAATGCATTAAAATAAAACAACCATATAATCTCTGAATTGGGCTTTTGTAAATACTTGTACCTCCCTCCCTTGGAGTTCGTTTAAATTTCAGAAAATATTTGGACCACTTAATGCTCTAACAGCAGAATTCCTCAAAAAAAGAATGCCCTCCCCAAATACACATGAACTATTCATGTCTTGTTCCCTGTTCAGTGGTGATAAAAAAAACCCCACTTTAAATCATCACTCTTCCTTTACCAATAAAGTAATCCAGTCTTTACTGACACCTAATCACATGTAACGGTTCTAATTAAAACTTACTGGCATCTATGTACAAACTAAATTAGCCATGTAGGTGTGATAATTCAACATGATACCAAAGATATCTGTAGAGCGTAGCATTGAATTATTGTATGTATGTATAATCCTTTTACTGCAAGCTGGTTTGGCACACAGTATGAGGTAGGAGAATAGTGTACATAAGATGAATGCAGATTAAATCAGCACCTGTCACATTAGGCACCAGCAATGTAACGTGGGCGTGCACAGGTTGAGTGTGCTGTAGTCTGAGACGCTCAGCAGGAATCTGAGTCATCAAGTTTTCGTTTGCCTGTGTTCCCCCCTTCTGATCCACTCCACATCTTCAAGTCAAACTCTTCCTTGATGTGACAAGGCTACGGAGAAGAGCACAAGAGCCTTTATTGTCAAGACGAGCCAAAGTTTGACTGCTGAAAATGTAAACACTATAGTCAAGTGAACGTTTCATCAAATTATGCGACAATGATAGAAAAGGGTTTCTAGTTAGCGGTCACATCTGCTCGTCTTAAAGGGGTACACACTCATCTATTGTTTTTCTAGAACATCACACGTTCAGCTACCCAACTCGCTTTTATTTTCTGCCATAGTGCACACACTGCAGTGTGTGGAGGTTAGTGGGAGGGGCCAAAATATAATGTTAATTGTCGTCCCTTTAAAAGACTCCCTGCGTTCAGGATGGTGGAATGTTTGCTACACGTCCAATGAACGCGGACGGCAGTGGACTGAACAGCAGGTTACACAACAGGGAGGAGTTGGGCTGTCCATATAGGCTGTGGGTTGGACAACGCTCACATGGCTAATAACAAAGCAATCATTTGGGTTTTACTGCTTTTAGATTGTTCTGTTTCTGCTGTACAGATGCACAAGATGCTGGTAGAACCACTTCTGTCTGTGCATAGCGCACTGTTCCAGTGTATGGGTATGTCCGTCATGGCTATGTCAACATTTTCGATTTCAGAATTTCATGCATTTAATATCAGAATGATACGGCTTACATTTAAGATGGAATAAAAGCAACATTTGGTACTGGTACAATATAGTGATGACTTACAAATAGTATGCCCAGGTAAATATGCTCCTAAAAACTCATCCTACACGTCACTCTAGCCATGCCGATTAAACGCGGCAAACATCTTTTAAAGTAATTAAAGAAAGTTTCTCACGTTTCCGAGGAAACGTGTCATTGAGTTAAAACGTTTATTGAACGTTCAGTCCACTGAACACACCCAAAGTGAAGTGTGACAGTTGGCCTCGCTTACAGTGTGCAAAGACTCATTGATTAACGTGGGAGCGGACCCAAAGCGGAAACGCCCGGCGTGCATTGTGCAACAGCTTTTAGGCAGTCTAAACAATCGCCGTTGCCGTTTGGATTGCTTCATCTCTCTCTACCTCCATTTTGAATCATCACACTTATCGCTGATTGATCTGCCATCCGGAGTGGCTGAGCGAACGTTAAAGCCAAAGAGGGTTTCCAGACCATAATATCAATGGTCAGGGCGGAGCCAGGCTCAATGTGCTTCAGAATGGTGGTAGAGGTAGATGAAACGATACAGTTGCTGCAATGCTGGTCAAACCTTTACATTTAGCCTCCAAGTCTAACGTACGTGGGATGCAGATTGTGAGTCCGCAGTCCAGATCCTAAGTGCACTGCGGGTCTGGTCACACATGGCTAGTAGAGGAGTGCCTGTAACTATAAAAACCCTGACTGGTTTTACAGAAAGGAGGGGGGGGGGAGCCGACTCCACTGACGGGCCTCTGACAGGTCCATTACTCAGCGCACGGTCCGTTAACTCTCAGCTAGCTAGCTACCTGTCTGGAGGACTTGATCAGCGTTGCGGTGCGCCAGCTGCAACGGAGCGAGCCTGGCTCGCCGACACGCTCCAGCAGGACTCTGGTTCTGGGAGCGTGGCTCCACGACAGGCCCAGGCCGACTTGCATGTCCCCACCGCCTCCTCTGGTTACGTAATTGGTCACCTGCAGCCCCACACAGCAACACCATTAACATGAGGGGAGAAAAAGCGATGTATTCGTTCTGATAGTTAATTCGTTTATTAACACTGGAGATGTTAAGGGCCCTGAGAGGGAAGACACACTGTGACTGGAGAGAGGGTCATTATTTACGCTTCACAATGCACTAGGAATATCAAATCCTTACCAGAGCAGCAACATGGAAGTCCTTTGCAATTGTCTTAAGCACCCCAGCAACTTGCATCATCAAGGACATACCTGAAGGAAAACAATTATTAACCTTTGCCAGTGCACAGACTGTTCTGTAGGCTTTTACTAAAACTCTACAGGCATTTCTGCACAATTTAAGCAAGCCTCAGTTGCAATCTTCACTTGGGATGACAAAGCAAAAAGGGAAATATATCTTATCTGCAAATTCATCAAATAATGGTTTATACTATAATACAATTGCAATGGACATTTTCTAAATCTGTGTGTTTTTATTTACTTCCACAATACAAGCAATGGAAGTGAATTTTCCATCAGGAGAGTTCAGATACTAGAGTCACTATTGTGATATTAGTTCATTTCAGTGCTATAGGTTTAATTCGCCTGAAGAGGTTTAGCCGTTTTTAGGGCTGGCCCCAAATTTTTGATTATTCGGGTATTCATTCGTTGGGTACGTATTCGATTTAAATATTGGGATTTGAGTATTTGTTTTTTCCACATTATGCATGTTTTCCCATTAATCCCTACTGTCTCCATATAAACCCACATGTTGAAATGTAATTGACTGCCCTACACTGTGTCATCACAATTGGCTCCGTTTGTAAGAAGAGAGCGAGGCTATTCATTCAACACACACTCTTATTGGCTAATACAGGTATATGCTATTTGACAGCTCTGACTGGCTCAACTGACGTGTCAAAGTGGCCATTTTGAGCGCATGGCTATGTTTTGTGTGCTCACTGTCACATCGAATATTACTTCTGTCACACTTCTTAATTATAGTTGAGTGTTTTTAATGTTTTTTAGAAAGAGTATTCCAATACTTGTTGGGAAATACCATCAAGTATTCGAAACCTGTAAAATGGTATTCGGGACAGCCCTAGCCGTTTTGGTTGCTGGCTCTAAACCATTAGGTTTAACCAGTAAACAAATGTTTAAAAAGCCACAGTTTACTCACACTCGTTATCCACTAGCTTGCTACACTATCTGTAGACATGAATGGCATGTACCTTCATTTTGCTTGCACCCCAAAACAGGAGCAATAACCGCTGACACTGAGTCCACTATCACTGCTTTCACAGAACCGCCACCAACAGACACCTGACATGAATAAAAGAATCAGAAGGGTTTGGACATCCCTGCTTGAACATGAACGCAGGGGACTCCACAGACCTGCTGAAGACCTCCGCGGCGCAGCTTGTGCAGGCGGCCGAGCAGAGCGTAGATGTCAAATATGCGGAAGACGTGAATCCTCTGAAGAACCTGCATCTGAGATGTCAATCAATAAACATGTGGCGGGTTACACGCATGCTGACGACTTGTTTGACGTCCTTTAGGACGTGGACAGTGTGGTTCAACCATGGCTTTGTACAGGGGCAAAACCAGAGACATTATAATAATACATTTTATTTTTTGGACGCCTTTCTAAAGCCTCAAGGACATCTTACATTTTTACATTTTAAATACATAGATATAAAACAGTTGGCTGAAATACACATATTACAGTAATAGACATTTTATAAGAGAAATATATACAAAATAAAATAAAACAGTCAGGTGAGTAGATCAACGGGTGGGTTTTGATGAGTTTAAGATAGAATAGTGTGGAAGAGTGTGGTTCAGCCATGGCTTTGTACAGGAGCAGCACCAGAGGCATTATAGCAGAGACAAATGTCCGTAGAGGCATATATGGCGGTTGGGAGAAAAGAGCCAATCGTCTGCTTTATAACGGACAAGACTTATTACGGTAAGCCAATCGTCTGTTTTATAACAGCCAAGACTTATTATGGTAAGCCAATCGTGTGCTTTATAACGACCAAGACTTATTATGGTAAGCCAATCGTGTGCTTTATAACAACCAAGACTTATTACGGTAAGCCAATCGTGTGCTTTATAACAGCCAAGACTTATTACAGTAAGCCAATCGTGTGCTTTATAACGGCCAAGACTTATTACGGTAAGCCAATCGTCTGCTTTATAACGGCCAAGACTTATTACGGTAAATCAATCGTTCGTTGCACTGACCAAAGCAGACAGCTGTGCATGCCTAGTAGAAATATAATCTCTAGGATAAAAAGCCTTTTTAAACCTTATTCTGGGGCAAAATCACCAAAGGTTTTAGTCAGTTTTAATCGGATTTGACTGGTGATTTTGTATACATTTCATGTTCCGGTGACCATTGAATATGCAGTTATATATCTATATCTATTATATATCTTATATATCTGCCCATTCATTTAGATAAGGTCTTCCAAATAACAGCCTGAAAGTGTCCAGACATGCCTACTATATAAGGGCTTTTACCTTACCAAGATGGCGGCCCATTGGCCAGACATGCCTATAAGGACTTTTACCTTACCAAGATGGCTGCCGGGTGACCAGACATTCCTATAAGGACTTTTACCTCACCAAGATGGCTGCCCTTTGGCCAGCCATTCCTATAAGGACTTTTACCTCACCAAGATGGCTGCTGAGCAGCCAGACATTCCTATAAGGACTTCTACCTTACCAAGATGGCTGCTGAGCAGCCAGACATTCCTATAAGGACTTTTACCTCACCAAAATGGCTGCCCGTTGGCCAGACTTGTCTACAAGGGCTTTGACCTCACCAAGATGGCTGCCCGTTGGCCAGACTTCCCTATTAGGACTTTGGTAGCACTCACCTGCTCCTCTTGGCTGCTGGACTGGGCCTGAAGCATCTGAAGCAAGCGTCCAGCTGACAAGCCTCCTGTGGTATCTATGTAGACGACGCTCTGTTTCAGGTGGTGGGCGATGTGCACCGCTACGCTGAAACACACCTGGGTGGTGACAGAGGCAGAAGCAACACAGATGATCCTGAATCATTATGTACTGTACTGTACTGTAAATCAGGGGTGGCAAACTCAATAAGAGAAAGGGCCAAAATGAATGTCGGGGGCCAAACAGTCAAATAAGTGCTCTCTTACATTCTTTAATTATGCCCACGCACAAACAAGTAAACAGGCTACTCATCAGATATCCACCTTTCTTGTGTAGGGGGGGGGGGGGGTGAGTCCTTAACGACAAATACTCCGGTTGGAGGAAGTGAGTCAGCCATCTGTTATATAATGGCCGCCTCTTACAGTAACCTATTTAGCTAATCGTGTAGTTGCACGGACCCAAGCCAACAGTTGTGCATGTATGGCTGTACAGTTTAACCTGTGGGAGAAAAACGTCTTCTTATTATTAAGCCGTATTTTGGGGCAAGGTCACCAAATGTTTTATTATAATTTTTTTTGTCAGATTTGACTTGACAGTTTACGTGCTTCAATATCATTGCAATTGCAGCTCTGGCTCTCCCCTCATTCATTTAGATAGGGTCTGGCCTTACCAAGATGGCTGCCTTTAGGCGGGTGTCAAGAGGATAGTGACAGCAACACATTTATAAACCACTTGTTTCAGGACTCAAAACAGCTTCAGATCCTTAATGTGGAGAACCACAACTGTCAATCAACATGTGATGTCATGTGATGGAGATGTGGGCGTGTACCTGTGATTTGCCACTCCCAGGGCCTCCTGCGAGCTCCGTGACCTCTCCGGTGTGCAAGCCGGAGTCCAGGAGCTGATCCAAACTGTAGGAGGAACAGTCATTGCAACTCAATACCATGTGGACCTTAGAAGGCGGAGTCAGGGAAAGGATTGGTTTATATTTGAACTAAACACCTCTTCTTTCAGCGCAATAGGGTGCTCTCTCAGAAGCTCCGCCCCACACATTGGACAGTTTACATAATTGTGTGGTCTGCACCAATTTGTCAAAACCAGGTCAAAGCCTGGACTGTGTAGAAAACCAGGATTATTTTTACAGTGTGCAGTGAACAAAACGTTGCTCGCTCTCCGTTCAAATAGAGCACGTTAAACGTTTTAAGTGAATACAAAGGGACCAATGGCGACCACATACCTGTAAGGGCTTAAAAAAGTTTATAACTTCTCTACGGGTACTTTTAAAGTTTTATCTACCAGAACACTGGAGCTGCATCAACTTGACATCCTCCCTTGAAAAGGGTCCCATGGGGTCTCATGGGTGTCACGGACAGTGATGGGCAGTAAATAGTTACTAGTAACTAATTACTGTAATATTTGTACTTTTTTCAGTAACTAGTTGTGTAACTAATTACCATTTCCAAAATAGTAATAATATTAGAATTACTAATCCATAAATGTTGCATTGCTGCGTTACAAGAAGAAGATTGCTGGTCCTAGCAAACTTGGGGTAGGCTAATTGAACCAGCCTGTCAATCATCTGGTTTGAGAGGCTGCAATGTTTTCACTTTGGCTGATTGTTGACTCTTAAGGTTCATTATTGTTCTAAATTAAGAGGATTCAATTCTAAAATGAGCTGGCTACACAGGCTGTCATTTATCTGAAGGGGCGAGGCAGGGTAGTGATTGTGAAACTAGTAACGTACCGAATTACTTTTAATACCCAGTAATAAGTAATATTATTATTTTGAAGGAGTAATAAGTAAATAGTAACTTATTACAATTCCTGAGTAACTTGCCCAACACTGGTCCTGGAGTGCCTATACCTGTGCCTCAAATCAAAACAAACTCCCTCAGAAGCTCCGTCCCACACATTGAAACGCATTGCGAAGCCAAGAGGCATTGTTGTTGTGAGCGGTGTTCATCACTTTGTTTATAATCCTATATACGGAGCCAGGGCTGTGTAGAAGTACCAGATTATATTTTCAGCACACATAGAACGGTAAAATAGCAAAATGCGAGGAGATATGATTGATTCATGACAGATTGGCATCAAATTAGAAGTTTTATTAGCCAAATGCTAAAGTGGGTAATGGACACACTAAGTTTGTTCTATTGGCGCAAATAGTCGCCATAGATGCACTTTTTTATTTAACCAATTATTTCTCAGACCCCCAGGCAATAGGACCCCACTTTGAGAACCACTGCTCTAGGCAGCGTTGGTCCATGTAATCCATGTCAGGCTTCTATGAACTCTTTTGCTCAATCAGCAATACATTACCTTGGCCTGACATTGGCTGGATCTTTACTGTGCAGTGGCCAATTCAGACATATATTCTGTCTGTGTGTGCATATTCTGCACACACACACACACACGCACCCACCCACACATGCAAACACAGTACCCTGTAGGGCTCAAACCAGTCCCGCCACTGCTATTATATCCTTTTCTAAAAAGTGCTTAAATATTTTCCCTTGCCGATTCTCCCTCAAAGAAACACGCACACACGCACGCACGCACGCACGCACGCACGCACGCACGCACGCACGCACGCACACACATTCTCTATACTTCAACCGTCTCAAGCCTTAAAGCCTGGTATTGTTGTGGCTGGCTGTGTGGGCACAGACTCTGTTTGACTGACACATACCCGACTCCTCTATGACAATTGGCACATCCTTTATGATTGGTCCTAATGAGTACATGCTGTTATCTGACCTCGGTAAAATTGCAGCATACTGTAGCTCTGCCGAACTTTAGCCTGAGAAATAGGTCAAATCTGCCAAATTAGCTCAAAAACGCAGCTACGCTAAGGGTAATAGCAAGCCCACTCTCCTGATGGGTGATTACAATGTTTTGGTGGGGAATATTACAGTCATCGACAGAAGTCGACAAAGTGCAGCCCTGTACCCTTCTCTCCAGACATTACTGCTAGTATGGTAGAATGTGCCTCTCTTCCTGGGGACTGTTCAAGGTCTTGTCTATCCTGACACTTTTAAAGTCATTCTTTTCTTGGCACTGTGTATAGGCTTCAGAGAAGCGTCCTGTGCTGATGTGTGACAGCGACACCATACTGTGTCATCTACATAGTCAAGGTCTCTGGGCTTGGACGTCAAGCACCACCAAAGGCTTGCACTGTGATGAAAGCACCCACTGCTTGACAATGGAGAGATTCTGAGCGGATGTATCTTTATGTTATCACTGCTTTTCACTTCATGAATCACACAGGCAACGGCATATTGATTGAATATTTGTGGGTCTCTTCCCTGCCTATAAACAGACATGTTTCACGTTGCAATAAAATTAGAATAACAATTCCACTGATAGATTATGACTTAGCATTGAGGTAAGATGGTGCCTTCCTGCAACACAGTTATTACTATATACAGAGCCAGGGCTGTTGTATAAGATTGTTTTTTCAACACGCACAGAGAACGTTAAAAAGAGATAGTCTGTGAATTTGACTAAATGTTTATTAACTTAAAATTGGCTTGCAATAGCTAAATTTATCTTTAATGGGCAATTATATCTAAGAATTTGAACACATTGCTATTAAAAGAGAGGGAAACACTGAGTTGAGAAACTGCTGTGACAACATGCAAAACTACAGGCTATTTTTGGATCTGACGTCAGACGAGTTTATCAGCAGTAGGAACATATCTTTATTTGATGGTGTCAACACTCAGAAAAGCTGTTTTTGCAGGGATTTTGTGGATTCCATTTATTTCAGCATCATTCAATTTAAACTTGAAACTGAATCTGCTGCCGCTATCAAATCATTGAAACAAACCAATGCTCATTTTCTGGTTATTTGCCACCCTGCCCGCCAAAATGTCATGCCAGTAAGATTTAAATTCAATGCTACTCTCCTAGCACAAGCAAAATCATAAAAACATTAAAATTGTAAAAGAGTCCAAGCACATATTTCCCAAATGCATGTCATACTTTTTTTTTTTTGGTTAATGTTCACTGGCATGAGAACATAAAAACAGGGTGGGAGGTGGGGGGGGGGGGGTGGGACAGCCCCCCCCCCCCCCCCCCCCCATATTGAAAGCAGTTGTATTTGTTCCACCCAAAAAGACTCGAGGCAGACTTACAATAAACAGTTTCACTGGCTTCAAACTTGTCTCCGTGGAACGACAGGTTGGCAGAATGTGGTTAGCTTTCATCAGCTTTGGCTTCATACACGTATTTCTCTGGTAGACTACGACTTTACATACCAGGTAGACCAACTAGGCCTACTGCTATTAAGGGTGCTTTCAATTCACATGTTCATCTTCAGCCAAACTACATTTTGTTTGCATTAAGAAGTTCGATGCAATTGTAACCAGCAGAAAAGTTAAGTTTCATGTGCCCTAGGGTTAGGATTAACTAACCCTTTACAGTTGACGTAAAGGGTTAGGATTAACTAACCCTTTACAGTTGACGTAAAGGGTTAGGGTTATCTAACCCTTTACGCCAACTGTAAAGGAAACAGCATAAACCTTCTCTGGTCTAAACAAAGCATGATATCGTTCCGTAAAAAGATGGCCGCCAGGCCATGTCACATATATACCTTTTGCTATATTTGAAGAGGGAGGTGTTCCCCGAAATTCACATTTTATAGCCTACAATATTTTTTGTTTGCGGTTTCAAATTGAGCATTAAGCTAGGGTAATGGATAATTTAAAGGTATTTAAATAGTAGGCTACTAGTAGTATCTTAGATATGGTTTTATGTTATATTTGTTTTTTTAATATACTGTGTGTGTGTATATTTCAGATTTCCTCAGTGTGCCACTAGAGATGGAGACACTGTTTTAGATGGGTAGGCTTTGATTCATAGTATAAAATGTGCACCCCCCCCCCGACGTCAAACTCACTCCTACACCCTTGTTAATGTTCCATTCAACATTTATATCCACAGAAGTATTTTATTAGCATATCTAGCCTCTTGCAGCAAGTCAGTGGGCCAGCCAAATAATTTCTGCCACAGCATCGGCTGTAAAGTCTAGCCTGAAATAACCTGCTGCATATAAAGAAGCGCCTCTCGTGCTATTGTCTACCCTTCAAACAAAAAGTCTGTCCTTCACATAATGTCTGACACACTGCGCTGTCTAGTTCAGTGGTTGTCAAACCTGTTTGGTTTATGTACCCCCTTTTAATTATTTTACAAACTAAAGCAACCTTAACCTTGTATCCCCAGTAACACCCTAGAAGAGAGCAACCAAATATAGGTTTTGATCATATAAAGGTACAAAACAAAAGTACTTTTTTGCATCAAACCTGCAAAACTACATGATAATATACTATAAGTACATTATTTAACAATTTGTACCTTTAATGAGTCCAACAGAAAACGGATCGGATGTTGGAAATGTAACTAAGATATTTGTATTGTTTGCTAAATTGCTAAATCACTTGGGCAGTACATACTAGACATCATTCAATCAACCCCTCTCCTCACCAGTAGAGGGCAGCCATGGCACACTGCACAAACATGAAGATGATATTACTATACTAAGCTCTCCTCACCAGTAGATTGCGGCTCTCCTCACCAGTAGAGGGCAGCCATGGCACATTCTACCAACATGAAGATGATATTACTATACTAAGCTCACCACCTCCAGTGTAATCACACATTAAATATAAGTAGGCTGAAATGCCATGTTTAACCTTAGAAATATTCTAACACGTAAATTAACCTATTCCTCTTCTGGAAGGTAGAGTAATGTCAGTGTTGCACAGGGTACAAGAGGTCTCGGATGTTAACTTAAACCTTGCAGGGCTTACAGTGCTATGTGGACAGACTCACACGTTACTCATTTTGTACTGAACACCAACTATTATTCCTGCATCTGATTCTAGGACAGGGATCACTGAAGCACTGTTCTCCATGTAGCAGGTCCAGCCATGCTCAATGTAGCAGGTTATATAGTATTTAGAAGTCTGACTGAGTAACTATGGCTACCAAGAAGCCTCTCAAACCTGCAGGTCATGACCACACCACATCATAGGTTAAGGGCAATCACATGGATGACAAATACCGTAACTAAATACCTCCTCAGTGGCAGTGACACGATAATGTCACCAGTTTAATGTGCCATTTAGATTTGCTATGCAAATTTACTATTCATTCCGCGCTTCTCATTTTAATAACATTAATCAGCATTCTCTGAAAAGTTGACTCACTAACAATGTAAACACATTTGGTTCATCTATTCTACGCCATTAATGATTTTAGAGGATGTTGTGATCGCAGACACGAGGTGAGACAAATAGTCTAAATGATCAAATTATGCTTTAGCGGTTCATTTTTGACACGGTTACAAATATACTATTAGTTGAATGTTCATAGAAACATATTCAAATAAAAACCTGCTTCATGCAGAAAACACCATCAATCATTTATAAATAACACTAAATGTTATATACTGCTTACAATCCACAAACCACTGGACATCTCTGCTTGGTGTCTGTGGATCTAATCATACAACTCATTATTTTGCTTGTCTGGATTCTAGCACTCAAGACATCTGCTCCTAGGAAATATGTACTGGAGGGCTATGTGAAATTAATAGGCATGTCCACTCGATCACAAATTGGCATATTTTTCCACTATGACATGTAAACTTGCTCCGCAAAGTATGAATACTGACAGTGGCTATAGTTAATTGCGAGAAAAATACAAATATTATTAAGAGTCAGTCAACTCTCGCACTAGCTTCTCTGCATGAGGGTGGCCTCGACTGATAAAGATGCTTCAGCTAAATGACTTAACTGTAAATGTAAGTGTCATCTTGGCATCATGTCACACAGCATGCTTTCCTAAACACTTTCCCCAGACCTCGACCACAGCGCAAATAGAACCCCACCGCACTTGGCAATGTAATGAGGCGACCATGGATGTTATAGATGTGATCTGCCTCCCTTGTCGTGGATCCTTTGTTTTCATCAACGGCCAAATGGTGCGCCCCTTTAAATTGCTGCTGCAAGATTGTGGGACAGCCCTTATCTCATGTGTGTAAGTAAATAAGTAAAGTTTATTTATAGAGCACCTTTCACAGACAAAGTCACAAAGTGCTGTACAGTAAAATTAATGGAAACAAATAAAATCCTACACCATACAAAATAAAAGTACATTAGAATATAACACAAAAACCTAACACTATGTTGCTAATTAAAAGCTTGCAGAAAAAGATGGGTCTTGAGGTGTTATTTTAAAAGCGGCCACAGAATCTACGGCTCTCCAGTCTAATGGGAATGGGGGTGTCCTACGCTACAGGATAATAGAAAGGAAGCATTGAAGCACCTTTCCTTAGAATTTAGAGAATTCGACCAGTTCTAGTCATGGGCTGCCCCTAAGGTACTTCCCACAGTTAGTAACCTTCCAAAGGCATTCCTATTGCATCCTTGCATACTCAGTCACACATGCACAGTTACACACGCCCGCCCGCATGCAGGTGCACGCACACACACACACACACACACCTCGATAGAACACCATATTGACTGTACTTTTAATTCAAACGTTACGTTTGTATTTCGGCTATTCCAGGCTATTATTAACTAGCCTCGCGACAACATCCTGATCTCACGAGCTTCAGTTTAATTTCGCCGTGAGAATCAGTGTGGAAAGCCTCGGAATCATTTTGAATGTGTCCGAGTTAGCAACTGAACTTTCTAATCAGCGTCGCGTTTATAGCTACACGGGCCTGGTTTTCCAATAAGCGTCGTGTATATAGCTATACGGGCGTGGTTTAGGTGTGTTTTTGAAAGTATACAGCCATTCACAAACAGTCTCAATGTACGGCTCCCCAGATGGACTTGTGACAACAATTCCTCTGGCATGTCAGGTTAATTATTAAGTGCTCCATTATTTACTACTGCTTTCGAAGCACACACACAGCAAGTCCTCACATGTATAGGGTGTTGCAGAGTGGGAGGGTGTTTTACAATGTTAACGGCTTCAAGTCGTCCTGCCGGCGCGACGACTGGAAATCCCCACATAAGCCTGCTGTTGCATTAGGGAGTCAGACGACCGAGGAAGCAGTATAGACAACAGGAGGTTGAACACAAGCCCGTAATGATGTCGCATGGCATAACCGATCCGAAACGTCAACAGTGTTAATAGTCAACAGTCAATATTTACTGCACATAAAAAGGACACTGGATGCCAGCCTGGTGGAACTCACTTGGTGAACAGGGTCTGGCCACGCTCCATTAGGAAGTGTTTCCTCCTACCAGGCGTAGACCTCTAGTTCATGTTGAAGCTATTGGACAGCGTTTAACCAATCGGTGTTACTACAACTGTTGTGATCGCCTCATCTAGCTCTACCACCATTTAGAAACATGCCTGACTTCAAAGTAATCTCACTAGCTAACCCTGATTGGTCCACCAGCAGGGTGGCTGTGACCTAATGCGGACAGGTTTCCAGACTAATCTCAGTGAAATAAATTCAGCTGAGAGCAACAGTCGGGTGAAGCCAGGCTAACTGGATGCTCCAGTGGCTCTGCTTCTGCACATCACCTTGTAGGAGGACCTTTCATGATGGAAGAACCTGCTATCATATTCTATACCATGTGTAGTAAATGGTTGTGTTATTGTTTTGCTGAATCTAATAGGCTACTGTGATGTCTGATATCACTACAAAATGGCTGACACCTTATGTAGAGCACAATATCCAACCATAATGCCTGTTGTGTGTACGTAAGGTTGATCGTTACCTAGGTATTCCTGTGGACAAGATGGCCGTCGAGCTCAGAAGATCTTCATACAGGTCAGCACCTGAGACGGGGAAGGCAGCGTGTTGGGCCAGCAGCACTCTCCGTATGGCAAACAGGGCCTGGTAGTCACAGTCCAAGTCACACAGCTTCTTCTAATGCACAACAACAACAGCTGCTGCAGCAACGATCTGCCTCAACGCAGCTGAAGCGCTGACATGTGGATTCATTACTGGCAGATTGCATAATTAATCTGACCAATCACAATAACCTGATTGATAACTGTTTTTTTTGTTTTGTTTTGGTGTTGGTGACAGGCAATTTTGTACACAGTAGATTATTGCAGCCTCTAAAATAAGTCTTGCATTAAATAACTTGTGAAAATGTTTACTTTTAATAGCCATTAGTTTTGGGAGTAAAACCTGGCATGTGTCTATGAGTGTTATATGAGAGTGGAGAGTAGTGGATTGATGCCATGGGCAACGCTACAGTACATAAAACATAAAGGTAAAGGTGATTTATCAAGATACAGACAGCAGGGGAAATAAAGAAAATGGAAAAACCAATGAAACAAGAAGTGACGCTGCCAAGCTTGATGACGATTTAAAAGCCTGTAGTGTATGTAATAATGTTTATGTAATAAGGCACAATAAATTGTTTTACATGTTACTGTAGTTGACATTTAATTAAGACGAGGTATTATCTGACATCAGTATCTTCTCCCGTGTTTTCAGTAGGCTACAGCAGGCTAGAAGGCATCATGGACGACATCAATACAATATGCCTACCTTGTAAGACACTGAACATCTTTGAGCAAGTTCCTCAATATCTGACGACACCAAGTCTTCCACTGTTTAATAAATTAATAAATATATGTTAGACCAGAGGGTGTTACTTGATTTAAGCCATGTTTAAAAGTAATGCATTACACACACCTGTTGTAATGTCAACTGCACGCAATTCGCGAAGCAGTGGTTCGTCCAAGCCAGGACACATGCCGCCGTTCAGGATAACCATGATCGATGAAAGATCATATCCATCTGATCAGCACGTTGATCAATTATCATGCATCGATCTTGGCGAAGTACGGCAAATACAGGACATAAGGGAATGGTTACCGTAGCATAAGTTGAACTAGCTTGCTGTCGTTAGCTATAGTACCAGTACACTTGATACTTTTTCGCAAAAGGAACCCCACTATATGCGCCGTGTACAGATTTATAATCAAGGTCGCCTGGATGTTCCACTTAGTAGAAATATTAATACCTTTCCAAAATCAAAGCAAAAGGATGTCATGGGCTGCTTCATTTATTTTGAATGTACCAGCGTACTTGCTGTAGTGTACACGCACTGCATTATGGGACATGTTGTTTCAAAAAATAAAAAATAGAGATTATTATGTAATTAATCAATTATAAAACTTTTTTCCCAGTTCAGTTCGCTACTTAAAACTACAGAGCCCCTTAGAGATGGGGAGAAAAAAAAAGTCAGGGAATTAAAAAA